>JXCR01133186.1:4269-18650 GCA_002079205.1 Phalaenopsis hybrid cultivar
TCATTTTCTTCAAAATGAGGTCCACTTTATTTCTCTACATACGTGAAACACTACACAACACAACAGATCACTTCTTCCCTTATCCAAAACACCACACTCAAATCCATGGCCAAAACCTCACCACACCTCCACACTCACACTCATTGTCGAAACTTCATCAAACTCTAAACCAAACCAAACCAAAAGCAAGTCACCCAAGACTCAATCTAACCTAACCTGAAATGCACTCACATCTACACTAAATTACCTTACCTTAAACCTATTAACCTAACTTCAACCTACCTAACCCGAGAGCACAATCCCATTCACACACACATAAAACTATTAACCCAACCTTAAACCCACTTAATTCAAAATCCAATAACACACACATAAGCAATAACCTACCCGAAATACACAAACACATAAGCCTTAGTCTACCCGAAACCCGAGATCTCAACCAACCAAGTCTACCAAACCTGAGACTTAAAACCTAACTCATCATACCCAAATTAACATCCTAACCCATACAAACGGAGTCCTAGCCCAAGACCTAACCTGAGACATAAACCACCCTAGACTACCTGACCTGAAGACCAACATAACTAATTCACCTTTACACAAGTGGATCTATAAAAAATGTATATATATATATATATATATATATNAATACATCCATCTGTAGTGGACAGGATCAAATTTGACTTTCTCAACAAAATCAATAAGTAAATTAACCAACATTGTAAAAAATGATGGGAGAAAGTACTTTTCCATTTTGCATAATGTCGGTGTAATTTTTTATAGTAATTTATCTAACTCACTTGGATTAATAATCTTAGCACATATTAATTTTAAAAATCGTGCTATCTCCATAATAATGCTCGTAACATCTTCTGATGGTGCACAAGAACTCAGGGCAATAGAAAGAAGATATTCGATAAGAACATGACAGTCATGACTTTTTAATCTCATGATTTTACAATCAATAATGTTCACAGACCTAGAAATATTTGATGAATAACCTTTTGATAGTTTCATATTCTTCGACACCTCGTAGAATATTAATCTCTGTTTTTTTGACATTGTGAAGTAAGTTGGAGACAAGAAGTAATCACCATTTTCCAATAATTGTGGATGTAAATCTCTCTTTATATCAATGTCAACAAAATCCTAACGTAATTGGAGGTTATCTTTAGATTTATCAAGACCTAATAAAGTGTCAACTATATTTTCACAAATATTTTTTTCTATATGAATGACATCTAAATTATGAAGCAGTAGATCAGTCTTAAAATATGGCAAGTTAAGAAAATACTCTTCTTCTTCCATTTACTAGAAATGTCAGATTGTTCAAGTATTGTTATGGAATAAAATCTTTTCAAACCTTTTACGATTGACATAGAAGGTTTACCAAATGTGTCGTTTAAATTTTCAACTTTAGATAAAATTGTATTTTCATTGCATCTATGAAGTGCACTTCTGATTTCTTCTTTGTTATCAAAATGAAACTTTTGTTTGTAAAATGTATGATCAAATGTAGGTGACCCATAAACTTATTACTATTATACAACCATAATAACTAAGTATTTTCGGCACAACAAGGACATGCAAATCTTCTTTTTGTGCTCCATTTAGATAACATTCCACATGCAGGAAAATCATTAATAGTCCATAATAAAGAGGCGTACAAGATGAAATTAACTCCACTTGCAGCAGCAAAACATTGAACTCCATGTCATAAGTAATTCTTGAATAAGCTGTTAAAGATAGACATCAATATTATTTTCAGGATTTTTTCTCCAAGAATAATTGTTGATAAGATGAATGAGTTATGTTTCATACGAGTCCAAGGTGACATGTGGTAAGCAACCAAAATCACAGGTCAAATGCTATACACAGTATTCATAAACTTGAATGGATTGAAACCATTAGCAGCCAATCCAAGACGAACATTATGATGGTCAGGAACAAATTCAGGATACTGTAAGTCAAATGTTTTCCGAGCTTCTCCATCTGTCGGATGTTATAACTTACCATCTTCATTTTTATATTTAGCAAGCTAAATCATGTCTACTGCAGATTTCTTTGATTTGAATAACCTTCGTAATCCAAGGATTAATAGAAAATATTAAATAATTTTTTATGCCTTCATACATGTTTTCTTTCCTTCAGCGCTATTTTTTTTCCTCAGTATTGTTCCATCTTGATGAGCCACAAGCATTACATACCTTCTGATCAGACTCATCTTTCCAAAATAGCATGCAATCATTAGGACATGCATATATCTTATTATAATCAAGATTGAATGCTTTCATTACTCTTTTCACTTCATATGTGTTCTTAGGCAATGAAGTCTTGTCGGGGAAGGCTTCTAATAATAGCTCCAATAACATACCGAAAGATATTGCAGTCCATGAGTGTAAACATTTCAAACAAAATAAGTGCAATACAAAATATAATTTTGTGAAAGGCTTGCACCCTTGATATACTTCTGCTTCCACATCTTCTAACAACTTCAAACTTGGATCATCACTTGTTGGATAAGAATTAGATGTTTCACAATCGATAGTTCGATTATTTGAATTAGTTTCTATGGTAAAAGTGTCTCTTATTAATCCTTCTATATCATTCATGTTGGTTCTTCTGCTTGAATTTGCGATTGTTGAATATCAAACATGATGTTTATTATTTCAAATTCTGCATCTTGACTAATAGTGTTATGCTCTTCCCCGCATCGGTTGCACACGAAATAACCGGAAAAAATTCCTCTAGAGATTAATGATCCTTGATATCTTTCATAGTATATAAAAAATCTATTAATACAAACTTTGCAAGGACATAAAACTTTAGTTGTTGAATTTTGCTCTTAGTTGCAAACTCCATAAAATTTTCTACACATCTTTTATACTCAAGAGTCCATCTAAGTCTTTGCATCCAGCGTTTATCCATTTTAAGATAAAAAAGCGTTAAACTCACTACACATACATAAGATATTAAGACAATTAGGTGAATCAATTAATATATTGAAATAGAAGTGGAAGAGATAAAAGCAATCTAATGCGGATAAATTTAGTTTGACATATTTAGTAGGATTTAGCAGGATTGGGTAAAAGAAGAAGTTTTCATATTATTTAAAGTTTGTCAGCTTATCCAAAATAAACATATACACATCAAAATTAAATATAAAAACTATCATTAATTTATTAATTTAAATAAGATTTAAAATAGTGCCTCAGAGTTGCATAACTGAAGTTGTTTTCAAATTAATCTAGATAAATCTTACAATATGAAAAAAATGCATCACAACTGACTGAGCCTCCATCATTAATAAAATAAGATAGAGCAAAATAAGATTATTTTATTAGGAAACACCTAAACATGATAATCATTTAATTTCATTTGCTAACAAGAACTTTTCCCAGGTTAATTACTATAGTCATGGAAGTTGATCACATTCTTGACATAAATTTATAAATGACAGAAAACAACTCTCTTATAAGGAATATACCAAAGTAGATGCATATGCGACGAAAATATATCAGCATGAACTTTGTTTTGGATTTTTCAAAAATTACATGAGGACATATTCCAATTATAAGGCGTAACAAGTTCTCCAAAATGTTATACATTTTATGTTCCAAAATAATCAATGTTTCTCCTTAAGCTTATTTATGTCTTACAAAAATCACTAATCATTGTGGCTTGTCCAATCAATCATGTCAAATCTTGATGCAAAATTTGATAGCCACTTTTTCGAGGACAGAACAAGAACTTTGGGTTACAACTACAGATTTTTATCTATTTTCAATCTCCAAAGCAACGTTCAAATATAACTTGATGATCAGAGTTTGTGAGCTCTTTTTATAACTAGGCTGAGGCAACAATTAATGATTCTTCGCATAGTCACTTAGGACTCTAATATGCTAGATATCTATTTATCTTTAAAGAAGAAAAAGGACAATTATTATCTTCTAGTATTTTATTATGTATTGGAATGTGGCTGAACAAGAAATCCATTACTGATCTCCACAGCAATTTTATGTCTTTTAATTAATTTGGCTTCACCAATTATTAACTTATTTATCAAAGATAATTGGTTCTTTATTTTTCCTAAACTCCTCTATACATATAGGAGAGCCAATGCCATTATTTATTTTGAATTAAAGCTAAATAAAATTTCTTTTGTCCTTCTTGCTATGATTTTTAGCCAACTCTCCCTTACTTTTTTACAGACACATCACAGCATTGCGCACTTGGCTAAATCACAAGAAAACTTGAAAATCACAAAAAGTAGCACGCATTTCACCCATCAACTTAATCTTCATATATCAGAAATACTGATTAATTAATGCAGACAAAATAGCTAAAATTTTATCGAAAATAAGAAAAGCTACTTACAATGAATTATTGTTTATACCAAGCAAGCAGAGATGCCAGAAAAATTACGAAAGGGTCAAGCATATAAATGGAGTAACTATAGAAACTACACCATCTGAAGAGACAAAATCATGCATGGGTCATATAAGGATCAAGGTAGCACAGAAAAGGAATCACATCAATGAGTCGTCAATGAGTCATTTGTTACCTCAATGGCTGTACTAGGAGCTACTCGGATAACATTAACAAGGTTACCACGAAACAAACCCTTCCTCGTCAATAATTAATTAGTATTAAACCTTGTGTTAACTAACTAAGACTTACTACTCATCTGATTTGTTTGTTTTCCTCATATTGTGTAGCTACACTTTGTGTTTGTTATCACTACTATAAAAAAGTTGTAATGACTGCTTTGTTACAATAATCAGGTTAGGGGAATCAATAGAATTGGCAGAGAGTTTAGTTATTTTTCTCTGATAGACATAATAATATTGCTAATGCTTTATCTGTTGTATTTTCAGTCGCATTATGATTGATGCACTCATTATATTACAATGGGTATCGAGTTGAAGTTTAAAACCAGTAGTTTTCATGAGAAATATCAGTTGGCTTCCAAAGCTTCTGGAAAGGTTGAGTTTTATTTGTACTTTCACAAATCACAGATGAAGAATCTAGCCATAAACGCCTACTTATAGTATGAAGATGTATTTGAGCGATGGGTTCATATTTTTTTGGGAATTGATACAATTTGATGACTGTAAGAATTTCAGAAAACTTAAACAATGTTACCAAGAGTACACATTTCTATCTAATGACCACTTCGTTAGAATCTTTAAGGCAGATTTTAACAATGGCAAATCCAGTCCAATCTCCAAATACGACAAAACTAAATAGTCGCAAGAGAAATAGAGGCGCGAACAGGCTTACCATCCTCGATGGTTTCGGGTAGGAGCGGAGCGGTAGGAGCGGAAGAAGGAGAATGTTGTATCACTGAGGAGATATCGTCGTTGCCTTCCCCCAATTAACAACGCTTATCCTGTCATTGCCTTCCCATACGATGGTATCGCAACGAGTTCGGTCACCAGAGCAATGGTTTTGGGCAAAATCGAACTAGGGCTGGGGAAGAGAGATGGGAAATGCGACAGGTGAGAGAGTTCGGTCACCAAAGCGTCGGTTTTGGGCGAGATGGGAAGAGGTTGGGCAGGGGAAATGGGGAATGCTGGAGGATTCGGTCATCGGAGCGATGGTTTTGGGCGAGATGGGAAGTAGGGTCCGAGCGGGTATTTCTGGCAGAAGAGAACAAAAGGCCTGCGGTTTCTTTTTTATGTTTTGGCGGCACTTAAAATTTACCTAAACCTGCTTTATATCTCTAATTTGTCTATAATCTATCTTTAACTTATGTAACCTATTTATAACCTACAAATATATGAAAATAGAAGCGTGAAACTTACTAAAATATATATATTGGTTATTAGAAGGTTACATGGGTATGACGCGGATGTAACCCCAATACCCTTTGAATAACCTTTATACAATATTGGTCCTCATTAAACCCCTGATGCAAAACTATGTCAAAATTTTTTATATAATAATTTTTTTCTTTTAAAAGAATGTTGTTGAAGTTTTTAATAGTCCAAAATTGTCGTGTGAGCCATGCTCGAATATCGAAGTGGTAGGTACTTTAAGCGAGAGAACTAAAGAGACATAAAAAGAGATAAAAATAACATGCATAGACTTGCATCGTAGGGGCGAATTGGGGTATCTTCGGTCTCTTGGACTAATTTTATTTATAAAAAAAAATCTTACATTGAAAAACGATGAGAGAGTTCTCCATACCTGAAAAAATCAAGAGATAAGAACTCATTTCTTACATGTCATAGGCTCTCTATTTATAAAAGAAAAATGAACAAACTCTAAAATCACATGCTTGCCCATACTTTAATGTTGAATTACATGTTATTATTATCTTTTTAACAACTTTCTACTTCAATAAGAAAGTTACAAATTTTTATGCTTCATTTTTATAGTCAATATTTTATTGGGATTTAAAAAGTTATTATAATATTTTCTTATAGTCCCTGCTTTAACAGGGGTTATATTTTATGCAATTGATTTTTAACACATTTTTATCCTCTATTTTTTTCATGTGAACTATTAAATTATATCGAAATTTGTGCAAATCATTTTTTTTTTTTGTGATAATAAAACTTATTTGTTCCCCATAAAAGTTTTAAAACAAAATACTAAATAATAATTAATTATTTTTATGTCTTATTACTTGTGTTGAACAAAAGACAAGATTTTTCCGGGAACAAAAAAATAAGGGTAGAAAAAAAACAAAAGTTCGAGAATGGAGAGGGGGAAGGAGACATGTGCGTCATGGATCCGCCGGCCGGAGAACCGTGTGCTGGTCATCGTAGGTCAGCCTAGGAGCGGCGCCTCACCGCCGTCCCTTGAGGTCTTCTCGTTCGAATCCAAGACCGCCTCGCTATCGAGCAATCCCCTCGTTAGTCTTCTTAGTTTTATGTTTCTCCTAATTCTCCTTTCGTTGTATCTTCTGGGATTACCATGTGTCTTCCTTTATTGTATCAGGTAACGTTTGCGATGGGAGAAGAGGATGGGGAACCACTGGGCTTTGCAGTACATCCCAGTGGAGAGGAGATTGTTTGCTCTACAGCCAATGGCTGCAAGTAAGTGTAGTTTTATTCTGTCTTACGAGGAATAGTCCTGCGGTCGTTTTACTGAGGGTCGATTTAGATTGGAAATTAATGGGTGTGGATGAATTATTTCCCTACTGCGAATGCTGTGTGATAGGAAAGTGCACTGAATAACAGTAATTTGAAGTTTGGGATTGGTTCGCAGTTAGTGAGCAATTGTTTGTTGGAGTTGCTTTCCTGTATTGCATGAATATTCTCAATTTTAGTGGAACTTAGAATGAATAGAAGTACGTCTATCCTCCATTATTCCCTATTTTCTCTCTTTTTTTTGGAGTTGAGGTGCCTATTTAACCTTCTCACACTCTCTCTCTCTCTCTCTCTCTCTCTTCTTTATTCTCTCATTCCTTCTGTAGATTTTTCTTCAAATTCTCTTCCCCACTTCAACATCTTTTAGATCTCCAATCTTATCACCCCAGCATCAATCACCAATGATCCATTACCTCTAATCTTCAACCTTCGTTCACCTTAGCAACAATCATTGATGGCCCCCAATTTTGCCGCCTTCTAGATTCTTTTTTTTACATGACCAAGATCTTGTTGATGGACTCCATAACTAATGACTCAGTTATCACAACAGGTTGTTAAAACCTCAATCAATGCCATCTCATCTCAATTCCAGTCACCAAAGATTGCCTATAGCGTATTGTCATCAAAACCTTTTTCTTCTTCTGCTTCCAATTAGAACCATCAAACTGATCTGCATCGACCACCCTAGTCTTTTGTTGGAAAATCACCTGGCCAACTGTGAGAGCAGCACAACCTGCCATAGATTCAGTCACAGAATTGAGTTCTCCTCATATAATTGCTACTCAACCCACCCTACCTTAGACATGAGAAGTAGGAACAGAAGATTTCAAATGTAAGGGCTCAAGAGTTGTATTGTCGAAACCCATTTCTATATGCAGCTCTCGCTTAGGATGTGTCAAAAGAAGACTGATACTTATTCTACCAGAATGTTTTGTGGAATGACAACACGGACATGATCGATCCAAAAGCTTCGACGAATGAGATTGAAGCTCCCCAACTCGGGAGACTGGCGCGGGAGCAGATACGGGAGCGCGGGAGCGGGGTCTCCCGCAACTGGAACTTTTGCTAGTGAACCGGCCGGCCCAATTGAGGCCGGTCTAGGGTAAACCCAAATCAAGCTGCCTCGGGATGGGATTTTGACAAGGCGGGACTGCCGCCCGCCCCTCTACTCCTTCCTTTTTTTGCTTTTTCTTCATTTGGAAGTATTTTAATGTCTAATTTCTGAATATTTCTTGCCTCTCCACCCCTTTCTTTTGTGCGGTAGTTTCATTCTTTATCTCTTTCATTTCTTCTTCATGTAAGTCTATTTATTTGTTCTTTTAAGAGTTTAGATAGAGTTTTTGTTGTATTTGCTTTCAGATTTCTTGTGTGGACTCCTTCTCCCTTTTATAGGGTTGTATTAGAGAAGGTGGTGGTGCTCCGACTATATCCTACTCTGAGGTAGCGATTGTATCTTGCCTTTTTTCTTCCCTAAACTTTCCCTTCCCCCTTAGTCGTCGGCCACTCCGATCCTTCCCCAACCACCTCCAACCCATTTTTTAGTCGAACAACCTGCTATCCAGCCTCCCCAAGCTTGCTGTCCAGCCCTGCAACCCGATATTTTGCAGCCAAACCTTCTGCACAACACTCTAGCCTTGCTGTTACCGCCACGGGACAACAAACCTCTGATGTTCCTGCCATATCTGCCCCAATTTTCTATTGTCGTTGCACAGGACGGCCAGCCCCCTAGCTGTTCCTGCAATTTCTCACCGTACCTTTGCTGCTGCCACCCCCGCTAGCCATCCCGATCCTTCTAGCCAGCCTTGACCACCCTATGAATACACTTGAGAGGTGTTTTCTTGTGTCGTTTATGTTTGTATTGTTATTTACTGTTGTGTTGTGTTGTAACCCTCTCCTTACATTAATAAAAATGTGCCATTATGTTTCCCGCTGTTTACCCATTTAGTTTCGGTATCAGTGCATTTTTCAAGAGCTGTACCATGGGAACTGAAATTTACAAATTGAAAATTGTTGAATTCAAGATTTCTTAGGTAGAACTGCGATGATTGGATTTTTTTCATATCATGAAAGCCTTTTCTTACTGTTATTAGTTCAGGTTCTGTGTTGTTATATTTTGTTTCTAAAGCATATATTCATATTCATGCGTTTCTAAAGGTATTGTGGATGCATGTCTGAAGTGTCGCAGAGCAAGCTATTCTTGGTGAAAGATGTAAATAAAATTAAGAATTATGTCAATAACGAGCCAAATCGCTCAACCAAAGATATGGGATGCATGATCAGATACTATAAGATAAAGGGATACTTCGTCCTGAAATTATGTACGATGCAATCTCTGTGGATACAATGGATTAAAAATATATAGTTATATATGCATATGCATAGTGCATGCACGTTCATGCTATTGTGTAGCTTCATATGAGCCCATTTTCTTTATGCTGGTTTGAATATACAATATTTACCGATCCAATTTTACAGAGCCATACTGATATCACGTAGGACAAGCCTTTACTAGATTGAGCTATGTAACTATGTTAATGTGTTGTCAATCCTCTATTGCACATTTGGTTTAGAGGACAAATGTTTGCCAAGTCATAATTTTGATTGATAGTAAAGCAAGCTTTTCTACCTAACTTTTAAGTGCATTTTGCTCTGTAATTGTTCACATCAGAAATTTTCCTATTTTCAGTAGTAAATTCTTAAAGATTGATGTGAGACTGTGACTTGCGTACTTTGTGGGCTGATGCAGATGATCACTATAGTTTCTTAATTTTTTTTGAGTGACTCTTCATGTTTTCATCCTAAACCAAAAAAGAGAAGAATTGCTTGATTGAAGATTTAAATGCATATCTATTTTGGTTTACTTTTTTTTCCCTTTTTTTTTTGCTTGCTTCTTCTATTTTTTCTTATTTATCGTGCCTAAAATGAAAAATGTATGATCTAACTATTCTAAGTTCCTTACGACTTTACTTTTATTTGTTTTTTTTTTTTTTGCATTTAAGTTTCTTCAAAATTATTGTTTTTGAAAGGATAATCATGCTATACTAGAAGATCTTATTTTTTGTCATGGTAAGGTATTCTTCATAAATGATAAAATGTTTCTGAAACAAAAACGAATTTGCAGATTATTTGAACTGTTTGATCGAGATTTAAACTACAAGCTTGTTGCAAAAGATCTTCCTCCCCTTCAGTCTATTGGTCCTCAGAAGTGTCTTGTTTTTAGCACAGACGGTTCCAAATTTGTCAGTGGTGGACAGGTATATGACCAATTGAGTGGTTTATGGCTAATATTTTTTTATTGCATTTGCAAATTGTAGTTTATGAGTTCATTTCTGGATTTAGATTTTTATGGACAATTCAACAAACTGTGGTCCTTCGAGTTATTCATCTTCTCTTTAATGCCTGAAAGCGTTGAAAAAATCTTCTTATCCCAGCTTTACTCTTCACTGTGACAAAACGAAGCAGTTTATGTAGCTGTGTGATGCTTTGTCATATTATTGGTTTTTGCCATCTATTTTCATGTGAACTGCATAAGATCATTTTTAACTATGTACACATAAATTTAAAATTTTAGAATGTAACACTGATATCTCTTCCTGTTCCTAGGATGGGCATCTTAGAATTATGGAGTGGCCAAGTTTGAAAGTTCTTTTGGATGAACCGAGAGCACATAAATCCTTTCGAGATATGGATATCAGGTAAAGGGACACACTACTTTTTGTTATCTTACACGCACATTGGTTCTTTTGCCATTATTAATATTCCAACACATTTTTGGGTTGTGTATCAGTATAGCTTATATAAGGCTAAAACTTTTTGATGTAGATGTGTGGCTTTGGCCTTGCAAATGATGGACACTTTTGACTTCTGGACTGGAATTCAAATGGTTTTAATAAGATGGTTTCTTCAACTGATTATTGGCGCCTAGTATTTTTAGCAATCATTTGTATATTTTGTTTGCTTCGCTAAAAGTAACCAATCTTAGGTGGTTTTTGTTCTCACTTCCATCAAAATGTCACAACCTGGCCCGGGGCTGGGAATTAACCAAGACCGGTAGAGACGGTCAAATTGTTAAAATTAAATTTTCTATAACTAATAATTTATAATCCAACTGAAATGGAAGAGCCACTATAGAAAGTAAATTTATCTCATATTGGTCATATTTTAATCAAATAATCAAGCGATTGTTATTTCTTGGTATGTATTTTCTCAGTATAGCTTAAAAGTTAGTCTTTCCTGCAACACGCAAATCCCTAAATTTTATAACTAGGGGGCTAGTGGGTGAGGTAATCACAAAAAATCATTTAAACTCAGTTTTTTTACTTTTTACTATCTAGTAAAATTTTAGAGTTTATCACACTGGGTTTTTTTTTTCTCTAGTTATCTTATGTTGTATTGTTTCTATTAGTAAAATTTCGGTGTTAGCCCTAAATAAATTTAGATCTAACACTTAGTATCCAATCATCTTATCAATAGCGATAAGATGTGATGTGATGTGATGTTTTACATGTGGTTGTAGTAGATATTGTTCGGGTTAGACTATTGTAGATGTATGGCTTAGATATAAGTCACTTTGGTAAGTTAATACTTATGCATTTAAGATCACTGGGAATAGGGTAGTTTTGAAATATGGTATATTAAGAGCCATTCTATGGCTAAAGAATTAAATGTTTCTAATAAATTTAAAAATATTTACATATTTTGAATCAACATTCATTAAAAAGGGGAGTTTGGCTAAGGGAGTAACTTATGCCCATAGCAGCTATTAAATTAAATAATGATTTGATTGAGATGATGTTTGTACGCGAGGATGTTTATTGATTATAATTTTAATTTAAAGAAGTAACTTGGTGAATTTCTTGATTGTTCGACTTCATTTAGGGATATGAAGCATTCCATTTGATTTAAATATTCGATCGCCATCCCCTAACTTTCTACATTATAAGTTTAATCATATTGACAATGGTGGAATCAAGGTGTGGTTGGGCATGACCTTTATCGCCTAGATCTGAGAAAATCATATGTAGTTATATATAATTTAAAATTTTTGCTATTATATTTTTTTGTAAGCATGTATATTATAGAAGCTTTGCCCCTCCCTATGTTTTTGGTAAATCATTTCTCTCCCCTACTTGAAATCCTTTTGAACATTTTGAGCGTAAGAGACAAAATGATGTCTTATTTAAGAAAGAATTTGTTGATGAGAATGAGTGATGCAAAACATTAAGAAAAAAAAATAATTATGGCTTTAGCATCAGAGCAATATCAAGTGAGCGATAATGGCCTCATCACAAGATGGATAAAAAAAAACAAGAGAGATTCATCCAATATGAAAAATTGAAGTTTATAATTGAAAATTTTTTAAATTGTTTACATAAAGAAAATTTAAAAATTCAAATATTCTTTTTAATAATTTGATTTTTTTTGTTTAATCATTTCCCGTATGTTTTTCTTTATTATTTTTCCTTTCAGGTAAGGGGGATGGCCATTTTTTGATTGGAGGGACCCCACTTCCCTTCCTTTCCTGTTTTAATTTTTCCTTATTATTTTTATTTTTATTTCTTAAGACATGATCTAAATATTTATTTTTAATTTATGAAATTCAACTTTTTTCTGTTTGAAAAAAAATATGTTGAGATTGAAATCTCTAGGCTTTTGTATTCAATGATTAACTGGACCCCTTTAGTTTTGTGCTTATTGGTGGATCTTTTATTTCATAATGATCTCTCTTCTAACCTCTCATAATCTTTCCTCAACAACCCTAAAGTTTTTCTATAAGTTTCTTCCACTCTTTTAGCGAAGAAAAAAAAAATTTTGGGCCTCTACAAGTGGCAGCAAAAACTAGGCATCTTTGACTTAGTTTGGCGCTCCCACTTTCACCAACCTCCAAACCCCTTGGATCCTAAGCAAAAACTCGATATCAAAATATTTATCGAAACCCCTCCAAGCCTGTCTAGCGCACACCCAAAGACACCATTAGATCCATCCCCCATTCATGCATTTTAAGGCTAATCAAAATAAACCAAACCATTCACTTTGATCTTGTCTTGTTGTAGTCTCCACCAAACATTCTTAAACTTATTGGATCCTCTCCAAAAACTCCAAAGCATAATTTCTAACTTTCCTACAACTTCAAAGAGAATCCATGCCATAAATCTCCCTTCATGCCAAAACCCCAAAGGAAAAATCTTAATGGGTAGTCTTAGGGCTAGTTTGACCTCAGCTTTTGGCTGATCGTTTTGCTTTGGTCTAAACTGCACATAAAATTTTCCCGCTCGCCTAGATTTACTTACACATTCTCGACCCCACAAAAGTAATTGAAAGCCTTGGATTTAGATCTCCAAGATAAGATCAGTGAGTCCTTATGCGGTTCTTGTATATTGATTAAACTAATAAAGGATGATCATTGGAAAATGTGTGTAAATAGCTGATGTGATTAATAATATCACTATCAAATATCAATTTCCTTATTTACATTGATTGTATGTTGGGTATTATGATTGGACATATTATTCTTATAAATTGATCAAANTTACATTGATTGTATGTTGGGTATTATGATTGGACATATTATTCTTATAAATTGATCAAAAAGTTGTTTTCAGCGAATGAGAACGAGAGGGTGATGAATGAAAAACTACCTTTAAAATTCAAGATGATTTCCATTAATATTAATGATATTTTTTGACTAAATAATGCACCAGTATTTTATGAGAATTATTAACCATGTTCTCAGATTTTTTATTGAAAATTGTTATGCTATATTTTGATGATATTCCACTTTAGACTTATACTAAGGAGAGTTGTTTATTGTATCTTATGAAAGACTTTAAAAAACTAAAGGCTAAGAAATTATATTTGAATATGGAGTGCTAATTTGCTACATCATCAATAATTTCATTTGGATTATCATATTTGCTAATGGATTATTTGTTTTTCTTAAAGTTTAAGAAATTAAAATTAGAGAACTTTTACTCAATTTCATGATAATAAAAGTTTTCATTTTTAGGCTACTATAAATAATTCATCAACTAGTTTAGTATCTCCAAGAGGGACATCTAATTGCCTATTGTGGGAAAAAGTCAAGTAATACACAACATAAATATTCAAATTATGGTAGAAAATTTTATTTCATTGAATCACTTTGATATTGGAGATATTAATTGTTCCCTTAGTGATTTGTCGAATATTCTGACAGCAAGCTTTAAGATATATAACTCTCTCGTGTGTGTGTGTGTGTGTGTGTGTGTGTGTGTGTGTGTGTGTGTGTGTGTGTGTGTGTGT
>JXCR01133189.1:2569-31498 GCA_002079205.1 Phalaenopsis hybrid cultivar
TATTTGATTGAGAGATGGGCAATGGAGAAACCAATATAGTTAGAGATCCACTGTTTACAGCTGAGGGAAGATCTTTTACTAAAAAGAGTTGACACTTTACAGGACTAAAAGTCATCTTAGATGAGATTGGAATCCCTATAGGCAGTGGTAGACTTTTTAACAGCACTCTTATGGGCACTGGAAAACACCATGATATCATCAACATTTTGCAAATGTGAAATAGCCATGTTAGATTTGTGATAGTTCCTAGAAAAAAATTTAGGTTAATAGGGACTTATATAACCTTCTAGACAGATAATCAATGGAAAGAATGATGATAGAGGAGACAGGCCTCCTTGCTTCAACCCTCTAGTAGCAGAAAAACAACCACGGGCTTGCACACTGATAAGAATGGAGTGTTTGTTGTTGATAAGCCATATGTGGATGAGGATACAGAAAATAGGTTGAAACCCTCTGGCAGAAAGGGTATTCAAGTTGAACTCCAAATTTACGGTGTCACAGGCCTTTTTAATGTCCTACCCCTACAGTGCTTGTCCAGGCTCAGTAGCATCTCCTGTGCAAGCAAGACATTGTCAGTGATGGATCTTCCATTAATAAAAGCAATTTTGCTGGGACTAATCAACTTATCAGGGTGAGGTTAAAGCCTGCTCACAATAATATTACTTCTAGTTGACAACGACTTTTTATATGCTTAAAATATAGGATAAACATGGACGTAGTAAATATTCAATAATTGTAAAGTCACACTTATCAACGCAAGTATACGTATCGCTCAAGTAATATAGGGCTCTAATGGAGTCCTAGATATCAATCCCACAGGGAGTGGTTTAGAATTGCAAACTAAGATTTTAGAAAAGCAATACTTTAATCAAAGCAAAAAAATTCAATTTTCTTATCTGTAACTAATAGGCAATTGAAATAAGTATGTAATTTAAATTACTATTAAATAACTGATGATACTAATGAGGGTTTAATTGTCATATTCAATATATAAGAAATCATCATTCTCCTTGTCAAGAAATTATAATGAATGGATAAAGTGATTCAATTTATATTGTGTCAAATAGGAGCATACATATTCTTTACCTTTTGGTTCAGGCATAAAGAACATTGACTAATACTACGCTTGTTTACTGAATCTGCGGCTAGGCTGGGAGGATACTGACTCTCACTTTGGAGCTCCCACGTTCCCCTCACCTGAGGGACAACATCTACACTTCAGCACCCAAACAATAGGACCGAATTGAGAATTTTAGTCTATCACTCTAAAATCTCTAATTTTACTCCCGATAATAATATTTTCCTATTTATTTGCACCCAACTTCCAAGGGCTTTGACCTCCCTGAATCTTGGATGTAATCTTTACTTTAGTTGTAAAACTCAACATATTATAACAAATCAATTGATGAGATTGAATGTCAATTAAGATCGAAGTGAAAAGATCATCATAATTTCTTAAACATTTTCTTGCTTCACCAATTTAAATCAACATTTCACAAATCTCGAGACAAGGAGAAAGAGAAAACCACTCAGATCTCATGGGAAAAACACAACAAAACTCAAAATTCATATATAAAATCAAAGTCATACAAACTACAACAAGTAAATAACTTATCTCTAATTTCTCCCCAAAGAACACTCCTCGAAGTTCCTCTGCACCTCTTCCTTTCTTTACAGCACACAGAATTTCTCTTCAAACCAGAAAGGAGGAAGAAATCTCTAACTTTTCCTTCACACTTACAATCTTTTAAAGAATTCCTCACAATATTTGAACCTTTCTAATCTTTAGGAACTCTCTCTAGCACTTCCTTCACTCTCTAGATTCTCCCCCCTCTTAATTTTCGTCCAAAATAGTCTATTAAAGTTGTGGATGAGCTTCACAAGAGCTGCCTAAGCATCCCTTCAAAATTTGGCCTTATCCAAAGCTTGAATAGGCACAACCGCCGAGCTCGCCGTCGGCGGCCTCGAGGGCACCGTCGGCGGACTTCTGAAGAATTTTGTCCTGTAGCCTCGGGAAAAACTCGCCCTCAGCGGGGCGAGGGCATCGTCGGCGACCTAGTTCAAATCTCCACATTGGTCCTTTTTGCTCCAAATTCACTCCTTTTTGCATCTTTTTGCTCCAATGACCCTAATTCATCATTCCTGCAACAAAACATCAAAAATACCTTTCTTTAAAGTGCAATATCATTAAAAATACTATAAAATAGGTATGAAAATCTCAAAATATTTTTCTTGGGTCAAAATCCCCCAAACATAACTATTACTTGTCCTCAAGTAATTTTAGTACTATATAAAAGTTATGATCTACCGCAGTAAAGTTTTAATTCAGAAATATTGTAAGTTTGATTTAAATAAATATCATAATGAGATTTTCAGAAAGAATTCAAGTAATTGAATTAACTCTCTAGCCACAGGATTATTTAGTTATCATGTTTAAGAGTTCTAGTCTTCTATTCATTTCAAGAATGACTATATGTTGTAAAATTAAGTCACTTAGAATATTCAAATATAGGAACTTCATGGGAACATGTTGACCTCATTTTTGGTTGAGGTTTAGTTTTTCCTCTTTAGTAGCCTAAGGTCTAGCCATTGACTTTTCTATTGACTATTCTTAGAAAACTAAACAAGGAACCCTCACCATCAGAAACTCTACACTTATTTTCTTATTGACTATTCTTAGAAAACTAGACAAGGAACTCTCACCATTAGAAATTCTACAATTTTCTATTGACTATTCTTAGAAAACTAGACATGGAACCCTCACCATTAGAAATTCCAAACTTCTTATTGCCTATTCTTAGAAAACTAGATCTGGAACCCTCACCACTAGAAATTTCAAACTCTTCTCTACTCAACTTGAAGTTCCACATATTGGTCATATTCTTAGAAAACGTGACATGGAACCGTCACCATTATAAATTCCAAACTCTTCTCTACTTAACTTGAAGTTCCACATGTTGGTCTCAACCTCTAAATACTTAGCAGGTAGGGTCACTATGGGGGAAACTCACAATGAGTCACCCTTAGGATTGCTGGACCTTAGGGTTGACCTTGGGTGTTGGTATGGAGCTAAGGGTATTCACTACACTCATCTACACTCACAATCACTCACAACCCTGAACTCAAATTTCTAGCCTAGATCCCTTGATCTTTTGGGATACTCATGTAGATGGTCCCCTAAACCTACTAGCCCTAGGGCTATGGTTTGGCTAAGACCACTATGTAGAGGACCCAAAATGGGGTTTCCATTGGTCCATGGCTTATTGGTGATGATTGGTACCTCAACTCTACCAAAATACCCATCTTGGCCTTTTACCCCTAAAACACCCCTAAATTACCAAAATACCCCTCCATGGCTCAAAATCCCAAAAATTCCAAAAATTCCCAGAAAATCCCAATAAATCCCAAATATTCCCAATTTCATTTCTCTCAACTACCACATGACCCAATTTGGCCAATTTGACCATCTTTAACCAAAACCCCCAAATTTGCCTTTAAGGCCCAAAATTCCCCAAATCCAATTCAAATGTCCATCAATTTGATCTCAATTGACTTCAATTCCAATCCTAAACTCAAATTCACTTTTTATATGATCAAATTAAACCAAATCCAAGCTCAATTGGTCCATGATTTAAGCCCAATTTTGATTTGGGTCAAAACCCCAATTTTGACCATATGACCTAATCTCACCAAAAGAACCCATAGCCTAGTCATTTGGCCTCAATTAATGTTGTGAAATCTTTATAACATTCCTATACATCAAAATCAACCATCGATTGACCTTGGTGAAGTCTCAAATCCATTTAATTTTGGCCTAAATCCAAAATTCCTAAATTTAGCCCCAAAGTGGTTAAGTCCCCAAATTACACCCAATTGATTGCCTTAACCTCCAAATTGGCATCCAATTCATGTTGAAAACTCTTCATGAAAATAATCAATTTGGACTTAGCCCAAGGCTAACCCAAGCTCGACCGAAGCCTAGCCCAACATCACCAAATTGATTAAAGTTCAAAATTCCTTCAAATTGACCCTTCAATTGTACACAAAACCACTTCCATCCTTCACCAAAGTTATTTCTTATGATCATCTACACCAAATGCAACAATCAAATTGAGCTAATTAACATGGCTAACCTAGCCCAAAACCCAAGCTTTGGTCATTTGCACCCACTTGGACCCATGCACCAAATGTGACCACCCTAAAGCCACCAAATTAACTCGACCACAGCCACTAGTTGGACTTACTGACCAGTCCAAACACCATAAAATCACCTTAATCATGCCATGGACCAAAGGTCTCCCAAATTAAGGGATCTTATTTCCAAAAATGCTTGTGCTTAAGATATCTTTGCCAAATCAAAGCACATTTGCATTAAATTGTTGTGATGGATTCCTCTAGGTTCCNGAAACTTCCTCCAAATTAAGGGATCTTATTTCCAAAAATGCACTTTCTTAAGATATCTTTGTCAAATCAAAGCACATTTGCATTAAATTGTTGTGATGGATTCCTCTCGGTTCACTGAGCTCCTAGCCACCTCCCCCTAGCCGACTGGCCAACCTAGTAGCCGGAAAAGCCCAAAACTGAGAGCTACCCCATGGAACCTCACCCAAATCAAACCTAGAGGCCAGCTCATCCAAATCAAACTATGGAGCTCCTCTGCCCTCCACTTAAGCACCACATTACACCTCCTAACTGGTCATGACAGCCACCATAACCCCTTTTTTATAAAAGGCCAC
The DNA here is from genome assembly GCA_002079205.1 of Phalaenopsis hybrid cultivar. Lineage (NCBI taxonomy): Eukaryota > Viridiplantae > Streptophyta > Magnoliopsida > Asparagales > Orchidaceae > Phalaenopsis > Phalaenopsis hybrid cultivar. The sequence goes on from JXCR01133189.1 coordinate 7,306, forward strand.
CTCCATGGCTGTTAAACTAAGTGCTAAATTTCCTTAGAGATGCCTCTCCAAACTTCACACAGAGCTTCCCTAAGATCCCCTCAGTGCAGTCCAACCATTTTCCCTCACCCATTCCCATTGTCGGAGCTCAATTTTTAGCTTGAAACCTTGCCAGAAATTAGGACAGAACCCAATACACCTCCACAGTCCATCAAACACAAATTAACTTCACCCACACCCTCATAATAGTGAAAAATGCTAAAGCCCCATCAAATCCCCCTTCCACAAAGCCTCTACCATAGCTCTAGACCAACATTTGAAATCGAGCTTAGTCGAATTCATACATAGGCCTTACACCAAGACTAGGGACTCAATCCCTAGCCTCCTTGGACCCCAACAAATGTGTCGAGCACCTCTGATTGAAGCCTCCCTTCTCAGAGCAAAGGTATAAAACTCCTCCTCCTCTTGAGCTTATTTTGATTTTCCATTTACTTAAGCTTGATTTCATGGTACCTTAATCGTATGGATGTGTTCGTCTCACTTAGATGAGTCTATAGGATCAAACCCAAAGTGATTTGGTTGAGTCTAGGCCGAGATCTTAGGGTTTTAATGTGTACAGGCACGGGATCATTCTATCGAGGACGATGACGGGGAACCGTTCGATTAAGCGTGTATCAAATGGACGGGGGAGATTAAGCCGGAGAGCGCTTCGGGACATAAACAGCGGTCCAAGTCAACAAGCTACGTGGACGACGACATCCAACCAGAGCGCGTCATGCATGCCTTTAGAGCTGCCTAGGATCTAGTCAGCACGCGCTGTTTAAATAGATAAATAAGGCTTTTTCTTATTTATTTAAATACCCTTAACTTAGAAAATTCATAACTTTGTGTAGAAAAATCAAAAAAATAAAATGAAAATACCCACTTGCTCAGTGAACAAAGGAGCATAATGTTGAATAAATTTAAAGTCCATTTGATGCATATTTTATTTTTAATTAATTAAACACTGTTTGGGATCATTTGATTCATAGCACATCACCTTGGCTTGGAATTTTAGCATGCTGTAGCCTCTATTAGGGGAAGTATTCTCTGATTTTTCAAAAGTTAGAGGAGGTTCCTATACAGAGACCCATATTTTTCGAGTTATTTCACATTATTTCTTTAAAATAATCATGAAAATTAGCCTATTGATTATAAAATCCTAAGAAAATTTTGGAAGGTCCACCATGACTAGAGAAACCTTTGAAAATAATGAAAATCCTAAAAAAATTTTGGAAGGTCCACCATGACTAGAGAAACCTTTGGAAATAATTTCAGTGAACTTAAATTTTGCAAACACTAAATCACTAAGATAATTAATTTTGGAAAATATAAACATTATCCTTAAATTTTAGAAACACTAAATCATTAAGATAATTAATTTTGGAAAATTTAAACATTAAAATGACTTGATTTTTTATCTCCACTGTGATTTATGACCCAGAGAACTCATCGTAAAAATTTCAAAATATTTTGAGTTCATTTGACAACTTATGTTGATTTTTAAAGATAAATACCACTTTTAACACTTAAATGATTCTTAAAATTCAAAATATAACTTAAAAATTTATGAAACTTAGTTTTTTTTAGTTCTATGTGATCAGGTATATTTTCTAAAAATAAAATTATATTTAAAATAAAAACTTGATTTTTAGCCTATTTTAATTATTTAAAATAATTAAAAATTCATAAAAATCACAAAAATAACAAAACTCATGTATATGTTCTAAGTTGCTTCCTAATCACTTAGGAAAAATTAGAATATTTTTCCTAATTTTCTAAATAAAGATATTGAATTCCAAAGCTTAAGAAAAATTTTTTTAAAAAGGCTAAAAATGAGTTTTTATTAAAATAATTCCTATAAATCAAGGAAAAATAAAAAATATATAAAATTTGCTCCTCTGAGTTCTCTGACATTAGGAAGATTTTTTAAAAATATAAAACTTAATTTTCACCTCTGAAAATATTTTATTTTTATTAAATAACCCAGAACTTGAAATAATTCTAATAAATCACAAAGAATTAAAAAAATTATGAAATTTGGTCCAAAGGCTTACCTAGTCCAGGTCTATCTCCAGTAAAAATTTCAAGGGATTCGAATTTACCTTGGTCAAGTTAGGAATTTTCTTTGAAAAATCCTATTTTTGCATGAAAATAATTATATAAATTAAATTAAAATCTGTAAAAATCACATTTTCTCCTCTGATGTTTTAATTGACCCATGAATGAGGTAGGATAAAAACTTCAAAGTCATTTTTTTGCATTAAAATAATTATATAAATTAAATTAAATTTTGAAAAATCACATTTTCTCCTCTTATGTCTTAATTGACCCATGAATGAGGTAGAATAAAAATTTCAAAGTCATTTGAATTGAATTTGACAAATTATGGAGTATTAGAGCCTTAGGAGCAAATGTGCAATTTTGAAAATTTAGCCTTAATTAACATTTAGGCTTAAGTCAAGGTGGGGAATGGGTAACCTCTGATCTTAATCAATTTNTAGGACAGAACCCAATACATTTCCAAACTCCACCGAACTTCAATTTCTTGTGTCCACACCTTCATAAGAGTGAAAGAAGCCAAAGCCCCATCAAATCCCCCTTCCACAGAGCCTCTACCATAGCTCTAGACCAACACCCAAATCCGACCGTGATCAAATTCATACCTAGGCCTTACACCAAGACCAGGGACTCAATCCCTAGCCTCCTTGGACCCCAACGAACGTGCCGAGCACGTCTGATTGAAGCCTCCCTTCACAAAGAAAAGGGTATAAAACTCCTCCTCCTCCCGAGCTTATTTTGATTCTCCATTTACTTAAGCTTGCTTTCATGGCATCTTAACTGTATGGATATGTTCATCTCACTTAGACGAGTCCATAGGATCAAACCCGAAGTGATTTGGTTGAGTCTAGGCCGAGATCTTAAGGTTTTAGTGTGGAAGGGCACGGGATCATTCTATGGGGGACGATGACGGGGAGCCGTCCGATCGAGCGTGTATTAAATGGACAAGGGAGATCGAGCCGGACAGTGCTTCGGAACATAAACTGCGGGCCGAGTCATCAAGCTACATGGACGGTGGTGTCCAACCAGAGCGCGCCACGCATGCCTTCAGAGCTGCCTAGGATCTAGTCAGCACGCGCTATTTAAATAGATAAATAGGGCTTTTTCCTATTTATTAAATACGCCTAACTTAGAAAATCCATAACTTTGTGTAGAAAAATCACAAAAATAAAATAAAAATACCCTTTTGCTCAGTGAATAGAGGAAAATAATGTGGAATAATTTTCAAGTCCATTTGATGCATAAAATATTTTTAAAATAGAGGAGAATAATGTGGAATAATTTTCAAGCCCATTTGATGCATAAAATATTTTTAATTTAGAGGAGAATAATGTGGAATAACTTTCAAGCCCATTTGATGCATAAAATATTTTTAATTAATTAAATACTGTTTGGAGATCATTTGATTCTCCATGTATATTGACACATCACCTTGGCTTGAAATTTTGGCATATTGTAGCATTTGATCCTCCATGCATATTGACACATCACCTTGGCTTGAAGTTTTGATATGTTGTAGCCACTGTAAGGGGGAACATTCTCTGATTTTTCCAAAGTCAGATGAGGTTCCTATACAGAGATCCATATTTTTTCAAGTTATTACACATTATTCCCTTAAAATAATCATGGAAATTAGTATATTAGTTATTAAATCCTAAGAAAATTTTGGAAGGTCTACCATGACCATAGAAACCTTTAAAAATAATTTCATGGGTCAAGTCAATTAAAACATCCTTAAATTTTCCAATCACTAAAATAATTAATTTTGAAAAATATAAGCATTTAAATGACTTGATTTTGGATCTCCACTATGATTTATGATCCGGAGCACTTATCATAAAAGTGTCAAAAATATTTTGAGTCCATTTAATAACTTAAATTGATTTTTAAAGATATATACCACTCTTGGAATTTAAATGATTTTTAAAAATTAAAATATAACTCAAAATAGTATGAAACTTAGTTTCTTGAGTTCTCTGTGATCAGAGATATTTTATAAAAATTAAATAATATTTAGAATAAAAACGTGACTTTTAGCCTATCTTAAATATTTGAATAATTAAAAAAATCCATAAAAATCACAAAAATAATAAAACTCATGTAAATGTTCTAAATTGCTTCCTAATTACTTAGGAACAATTAGAATATTTTTCCTGATTTTCTAGATAAAGATATTGAATTTCAAAGCTTAAAAATAATTTTTAAATGCTAAAAATGAGTTTTCACTAGATATGTTCTAAATTGCTTCCTAATCACTTAGGAACAATTAGAATATTTTTCCTGATTCTCTAAATAATCATGGAAATGTTCTAAATTGTTTCCTAATCACTTAGGAACAATTAAAATATTTTTCCTGATTTTCTAAATAAAGATATTTATTTTCCCAATCACTTAGGAACAATTAGAATATTTTTCCTGATTTTCTAAATAAAGATATTTAATTTCAAAAAATAAATGTTTAAAGGCTAAAAAATGAGTTTACACTAAAATAATTTTAATAAATAAAATAAAAATAAAAAAATTATAAACTTTGCTCCTCTAAGTTCTCTGACTTTAGGGAGATTTTTTAAAAATACAAAACTTAATTTTCATCACCTAAAATAATTTATTTTTATTAAATAGCCCAGAACTTAAAATAATTCTAATAAATCACCAAAAATTCAAAAAATTATGAAATTTGATCCAAAGGCTTCTCGAGTCTAGCTGTACCTCCAGTAAAACTTTTAAGGGATTATAATTTACCTTGGTCAAATTAGGAATTTTCTTTGAAAAATCCAATCTTTACGTGAAAATAATTACATAAATTAAATTAAATTTTGAAAAATCATATTTTCTCCTCTGATGTCTTTATTTTTGCATTAAAATAAATATGTAAATTAAATTAAATTTTGAAAAATCACATTTTCTCCTCTGATGTCTTAAATTGCCCATTAATGAGGTAAGTCATTTGAGTTGAATTTGACAAATTATGAGGTGTTATAGCCTTAGGGGCAAATGTGTAATTTTAGAAATTTAGCCTTAATTAACATTTAGGCTTAAGTCAAGGAGAGGAATGGGTAACCTCTGATCTTAATCAATTTATTTGATGTTTGAAACACAAGGGGTTAATTGGTAGAAACCAATTTCATTTTCCTCATTAAAAAAATAAGTTAATAAATTTCTAAATTATTAAGATTTGGAAGTTTATTAAAATTAAATGATCCTGGACTTAGGGGTATGGCTTCTGGAGCTAATAATTAATCAATTTAATACTCCTATGTTGACTTTCAAATAAAATTCAAATCATGAATCATGACNACAACAAAGCAAGAGGACTGCGAGGTTGCTTGCTTATGCAATGTAAATCCTAAACTTATCTTTAGGCCTTTGTAAAGCCCTGCTATATAATATAAGCCCTAACTCGTCTTAGGATTCCAAGGTTGTCGTTTATTACGACCTAAATCCTCACATCTTTCAGGCTATTTGTGTGATCACTTCACACGAATGTAAGCCCTAACTAATAAAATTGGCAGGATGAAACACCTAAATATTTATCCTCAAAACTGAAACCAAACATTAGGATAGCTTGGGAAGTCACCGAGGTTCTCCTCTGGATCCATGAAATCTTCTAGTTCCTCTTCCTTTGGATTCCACAATAAAATGTTCCAAATTTGAACCAATCCCCTTTCACACCCTATGTCCGATTTCATTAAAGAGCCCTACCCTTTGAAATTCCTTGAAGATAATATTCCTTGATTTTTATCGAGAGTCTTCTTGGGTGACTTTGGTCATTTAAGATGTAATTAACTATAGAGGCTTGCCCTTATAGGAAGCATGTCCGAACCCAGCTTAATATGAACCCTTTTTAATCCATTATATTAAATAGGGGAACTTGTCGGCAAATACAAAGGTTTCGCAGACCAAACGGACGTCATACTTTCCTTAGTTTATTTGATCGAGTCTCATCTTCAAGTCTTGTGTTTATCCTTTGGGATAGATACAAGATATGAGGTACAGTGCTCTTTCATTTTTAAACTATGAAGAATATGGGGTCATTTTGATTTAATACTTCAACGCCCTTCCGAAGCTGGCGGCGAGATTTTGATTTCGGCGACCGACAGCTTCTTATGGGCAACTCCCCACAAATCAACCCAAAATAATGCCGACAGCTTCTGGCGACTCTGCTGGGGACAAGCTTTTCTCTCCATACAAATTAAAGAAATATTATCTTCACACATCGGTAATATGTCCATGTCCCTCTTGGACCAAATTACATTTCTTCCATTGTCATACTTTACCCATTTCTATATTGGGAAAGTATAGCTAACTCCTTGGACTTCAGGACTAGCTATTCAACCATCTTTGAACAGAGGGGTTCAGAAGGCCATTAAGCATTCTTTAAATTTTCACGTGGGGTCGGACCCACAAAAGGTGTGTCAGTGGACTAATTTCACCTGGGTATTTTCTACCACTAATTGGGTCCTGCACTGGGTCCTAAAATTTTTCACATCTCCCTACCAAATTTGGTTTGCTACTTCGCAAATTAAACCAAATCGTATTGTGTTGTGCGCACATTGAAATTTTCTTACATTAATTAAATTTTACACCTTTCTAAACAGAGATGTTAAAATTACCTGTAAATTAAGACCCGTCTGGTCTACAGATTAACCTCTATTTTTAGTGCTTGCACTAAAGATTTTAAGGTTTTTGTCATATAGCTAACCCAAAAACTTTCTATTTTAAAGCCCACTGCGATGGCCTACACAACGCTGACCTTTTCCTGCAACCTGCCAACAGACCGCAGCGCCCATAACGTCGCTCCCATCATCAAGTTCGGAGCTGAATTTGAGGACCTCGAGGTTATCCTCGGGAAATCCCCATTCGTGGTAATGAAGATCGCTGCTCCGGAAGTACAAGAGCCGTCTGCAGAATTCAGTTTGAACTGCCTTCAGGACTTCCCTGCCTGCAAGAAGGCTAAAGCTACTGTCATCAAGCCTGCTATCCCTACTACTGCTAAGGGAAAAGAAGTGATGGTCGTTGAAGATTCGACTGAAGAATTAATTGTTCTGCCACCCGTGTTTGAGATCGGGTCAAGCTCAAGGACTGTACCATTGACCCGAACACAAAGGAGGAACCGCAATAGAAGAGTTCGGAGGACCATCAAAGCCCAGACTCCTGAGAACACACCCGTTGAGGGGGAGCCTCGTCAAGTTGAAGAGGTATTACCGGAAATTTATCCACTCCTGCGAGGGAGTAGATTCCATCCTCTGACAGATACTGATGGATATGAGAGTATCTGGAAGATTGCTACCGCATTACCATCACTTCATGGACATGGTGAGGAGGGAAAGAAATTCATCCCCATCACCCGATTTAGTGCAGTCTTCATAAGGCTTGCTACTAAAGAAGGATGTTTTTTTAGTGAATTACTTAAATGAGTGGGACATGCAAGTTCCCCTGATATGAAAAATGAAATTTTGAAGGATATTAAGTCTGCTAGAAAATCTCATAGGTCGACTATAAAGTCACCTACCCGTGTTCCCGCTGGCTCTGTTTGGGAAACCGATTTGATACTAATATAGTCACCACCGATCATACCACCATCAAGACCGCAGTTTGTCGGTCGATTAAGTCAAGACTGGGTCCGAGAAGTTTACCAGTCATTCCTGCGATCACGGAAAGAAAGACAAGACAATTACTTGACACTGTAGCTGGTCTACACCACGGGGAGCATTCCTTCCCTCGACATACCGATGTTTCTACTAAGACGTTCCATCCTGAGACATCATCGTCAAAGAAGATGAGGGTATGGGCACCCAAGGTCGCTGCACCGATATAGCTCAGTGAGCCTGCAAGACGGAAAGTAAAACCAGTGCCTAAAATATCTGACATCGCCGCGACAATAGCCAGCGAGATGGAGGAAAAAGTTGAGTATTTCCATCAAGGTCCTCCAAATCTTAAAGCAATCAAGGAATCAATAATTGAGGAAAAAGTCGAGAAACTCAGGATCAAGATTTCTGAGTTAGCTCGAGAACATGGAATTTCCATCAGTAGTGACAACGAGGATTTTGATTATAGTGATTACTTGGAGGAGGATTTCATAGATGTCCATGTGATCGAAACCAGAGCTACCACTGCACGCGAGGCTCAACCTCACACTGAAGAGAACACCGTAGATGAGCTGCATAGGGTTATCCTCCTAAGGGATGAGCAAGTTGTTCTACTGGAGAAAAGAATAGAAGAGATGACTGCAGCTATGACTGCCATGAACACCATTCAGGGGCAATCAAAAGCACCATGATTGGCTTCTCTAGAGATTAATCTGGCAGAAATCATACAGATCGCAAATGAAAGGAGGGATGCTACTTCGACAAACAAAGAAGAACAACCAAAGAAGGATTCTCCATCAGGTGCCATGCCAGAGAAGAGTTCAAGCAAATGGTTGAACAAGTGCGGGAGGCCTTAGCCCAGTCCAAGGGCGGTGCATCAATTTTAAAGGGTAGACTTATTTAGAGGAGTTTGATGCCGTCCCTTTCCCCAAGGATTTTGTGAGCCTAAACTTCAAGATATTCGATGGGACTGGAAATCCCAAGCAACACATAGTACATTTTCGAGCCAATTGTGGCAACACGAGGAATAGCAAAGCTCCACTCTGTCAGCAATTCGTCAGCAGCTTGTCAGGGATTGCTTTCGATTGGTACGCTGATTTGCCCAACGGGTTAGTTAAAATATTTTCTGAGTTGGAACAGTTATTTGTGAAAAGATTTGATGGGGCACAGCATCATGTGTCTATTGGAGAGCTCATGATGGAGAAGCAGAAGCCTAGTAAAACCTTGGCAGACTATATTTTGAGGTGGAGAAATCTTAGCATGAAATGTGAACCTCAGTTACAGGAACATCAAGCGATTGAGATTCTACCCAAAAGCATTCATGGGCCAGTAGCTTTCATGCTTAAGGGACTCACCACTAAGTCCATCGAGAACCTACTCAGTAATGCCAGCAGTCTTCAAGAAGAAATGAAGCACATGGAGCCACATGAAAAGGTTAAGGTGACCAGAGTGTTCGAAAAGAAATCAGAGGTAGTCACAACTATCAACAAAGGAAAGCAGCCGATAAAGATATATGTAGAAGATCATCGTCAGTCTTCATCACAGTACTCTCAAAAACAAAGTAGTCAATCCAACCAACGACCGTCTCAGGAAGGATCACCTCGAACAGCGGGTAAGAGAGTATCCCTGTTAGAGCGATAGAAAGTTGTTTATTCCTTCAAAGATGAAGCTGTACCTAAAATATTCAAAAGCTTGATGAAGAAACCAGAATTCAAACTGTGTGATCCAAAGAAACCTGAAGAGGTGGATAAGAAGAATGAACCGAATTATTGCCCGTACCACCGGTTGCTTGGGCACACTATAGACAAATGCTTCGTCTTTAAAGACTGGCTTGAGAAGAACCTCAAGGAAGAGAATATAACAATCCCGAAGGAGTATTTGAGAGAGCCTAAAAAAGGTTCCATAAACATGATTTCAGCTGAGTCAATTTCCCTAATTGATCCATATGTCGGAACAAATGGATGAAGTACAACTTGGGATGAACTCAAGAGGGTCCTTAATCGAATACAGGATTGATCTAAACAAGCTTCTACAAATATCGAAGAAGGATGGAATGAGGTATGGAGCAGATCGTCTAAGAAGATACTGAACAAGCTACAGTCTGCATCAAAACAAGTCTCCATTCAGAGTCTGCAGCATACCGAGCCCGAGATGAAGATTTCTCCAGAAAATCTGTCATCGTCAAGGATAAAGAACAAGAAAAAGAAAAGCGTCACTGCCATGATTGATAGCACGGGGGGTAGGATAGGGGCTGCCTCTACTAAACTGGTTGTCTCGAATTTGGGGAAGAAAATCCTCGAACCCTTGACTTTGTATTATTATCTTTTTGTGCCTCCGGGGTCTTATGAATATAATGATTGTGATTTCAGCTATATTTTGACTATTTCTGGTAATAACGTGGCTGATTATGACCAAGCTAGTTGCGATCTCGATCCCCAAAATGATCCTCAAATCGTACTTGAGTCTGATGAACTTGTTGTTAAGGCTAAAGAAGAACTCAATGATATCGCTTACGACAGCACCGATAACGAAGAGCCAACTCTCGAGCGTCATCGTGCACCATTCGCCATCAACTTAGATCTTTCCGACGAGGAGGAAAAAACACTGGAAGATTCAATAATGATATCTCAAGAAGAAGAAATCACAGAAGTCAACTTAAGGAGCGGAAATGTGTTACCACCAAGAACAGCTCCAACAGACAAAGAAAAATAGATAATGACCCGAGAAGAGATACCCCCACCTCCGCCAGTGGAAGAACCACATAATCAAGACAAAATTGGAGGATCATACAAAGTAGACTACAACGTGCTAGCTCATCTTAGGAAGTTGCCTGCCCGACTAAGCATCTACGACGCTCTGATCCTATCAAAAGAGATAAGAGAATCTCTGATTACAGCTTTGCTGGATCCAGAAATTTGCTTAGCTCAGTTGGTTAGCACATTCACAGATGAAGTTTGCTCGTTGAGAGAACAGTCAGGGGAAGACTTGCTGCTCGGTACCGCCGACCACAACCATCCACTCTACATCTCCGTCAACATTGGCAGATTTGTTTTATCCAGAGTTTTAGTGCATCATGGAGCATCTCTTAACTTGATGAGTCTACGGACGTTAGCATATTTGTACTTCAACATTCAGGAGCTCATCCCCGATAAGATGATGTTAAGAGGATTCAACTAAAAGTGAGAAAGAGCCCTTGGATCAATTTCATTACTTATGAAGGTCGGAGAACTAGTAACAACCGTTAAATTTCATATCATCAACACCGAGACCTCTTTTAACGCTCTATTGGGTCGACCATGGATTCATGAGCACAATATGGTTCCATCATCCCTACACCAGTGCATCAAATACCGTAAAGATGGTCAAGAAAATTGTATCAAGGGAGACCTACAACAATTTTCAGTACATGAAGTTGGTATCCATGAAGATGCTGCCTACTACGCGCCTCCAAAGAAGTCTGTCTTCTCGCGCGAAATTTTTACAAACAAAGGTAAAGATTCAGAAGAATCACAAAAAGGAGGCAAGATAACTCCGCTTCAACAACCTTCTACCACTCCCTTACAAAGAGTTGGTGGAGGTTCTTCTAGTTCTTGCACCCGAGGTCGAGGCCAGGGATACAGACGAGGAAAGATCAATTTAATTGTTGAACGGACTAGGCCAACTATCAAAATTAGTGATGAAGATAGTTCTGAAGATGAAATAATGATGACAAAGTAGAAGAAACCTCAATATGAGATATCCCTAGAAGATACAAAGAGGAATGAATATGAAATAATGTATAATCGGATAAACCACTATGTGGATACTATGACCCTCACTCTGATTCTCCCTTAAAAGGTCGAGATTTTAGAGGCCAAGGAAGTCCGTAGTGTTGGTTCAAAGCCGATCAAATTTTACCACGCTTCTTCCTCTACTGAGCTTGAAAAACCTGTAAATTTTGATGTTGATTCTAATGAATTAATGGAATTATCTTTTGGTTACTTCTCGCCTTTACTCCAATTCTCCCTCAAAAGGTCGAGAGTTTAGAGGTCAAGGAAGTCCGCATAGTGTTGTTATGATCCTCACTCCGATTCTCCCTCAAAAGGTTGAGAGTTTAGAGGTCAAGGAAGTCCATAGTGTTGGGTAAAGTCGATCAAATTTTACCACGCTTCTTCCTCTACTGAGCTTGAAAAACCTGTAAATTTTGATGTTGATTCTAATGAATTAATGGAATTATCTTTTGGTTACTTCTCGCCTTACCTCTACTTAGCTTGAAAAACATGTAAATTTGGATGTTGATACTAATGAATTAATAGGGGTCAAGGAAGTCCGTAGTGTTGGTTCAAAGCCGATCAAATTTTACCGTGCTTCTACCTCTATTGAGCTTGAAAAACATGTAAATTTGGATGTTGATTCTAATGAATTAGTGGAACTGCCTTTTGGTGGAAAAAACATTGGATGTTGATTCTAATGAATTAATGGAAATGCCTTTTGTTTACTTCTCGCCTTGTGTTCAAAAGTTAATTCAACAGGGACACTTACCAAAACAACTATCTTTTGGTTACTTCTCGCCTTGTGTTCAAAAGTTAATTCAACAGGGACACTTACCAAAAACCTTATGGTTACTTCTCGCCTTGTGTTCAAAAGTTAATTCAACAGGGACATTTACCAAAACAAATGCGATAAATTTTAACTTTTTTGAAAATCTATGGAATGTTAAAAGTCAAACTCCCAATTCAAAAGAAGGTCTCAGATTTGGTACAGTTGGACCAGTTGATGATTATGAATTTTGCATGGTTGTTACTAATGTGTTAGAAGATGACTGTCTCGATGCAGAGGATGACTCTACTAATCAACCAATAGAAGATGCTCTGCCAGAATTTGAGGAAGAAATTAAATCCACTGTCAATGAATTGAAAGAGATTAACCTCGGGACTGAAGAACGACCCCGACCTACATTTATCAGTTCTCTACTTGATGACAAAGAATCTGCATAACTTGTCAAACTATTAGCAAAATTCAAAGATTGCTTCACATGGAGCTACGACAAAATGCCAGGACTGTCAGCAGAAGTTGCAGTCCATAAACTTAGGGTGGACAATAATGTAACCCCAGTAAAACAAGCTCCAAGGAGAATGCGCCTTCAGATTGAACAACAAGTCATCGCCGAGGTAAAGAAATTGATAGACGCCAACTTTGTTAAAGAAGAGTAGTACCCCACGTGGTTAGCCAATATGTACCGGTTAAAAAGTAAAATGGACATATCCGCGTTTGTGTCGACTTCAGAGATTTGAACAAAGCATGTCCAAAAGACGAGTTTACAGTACCTATACCAGAAATGATGGTGGATATGGCTTCGACACATGAAATTTTCTCCTTCATGGACGGATCGTCGAGGTATAACCAAATCAAGATGGCTCCCGAGGATGCAGCGCTTACACCTTTCAGAACACTGATTGGAATCTTTTGCTACACAGTGATGTCGTTCGGCCTAAAGAACGCTGGAGCAACATATCAGCGTGCAATGACGAAGATTTTTGAAGACCTCATTCACAATCAAGTAGAATGCTACGTAGATGATCTAGTCATCAAAAGTAAATGGAAAATAGACCATTTGTACGATTTTAGGATTGTGTTTGCACGGTTACGACGATATGACCTTAAAATGAATCCCTTAAAGTGCGCCTTTGGCGTCACCTATGTGAAATTTCTAGGATTCATTGTCCGTCATCGGGGAATCAAGATTGACCCGGATAAGATTAAACCTATCTTGGAAATGCCTCCCCCTAAAACCTTGAAACAGCTACGTTCCTTCCAGAGGAAGTTGGCATATCTGAGAAGCTTTATTTCTAATCTCTCAGGTAGGTGTCAGCCTTTCTCGGCATTAAATAAAAAGGATGCCAAATTTATTTGGGAAGAGAAATGTCAGAGGGCCTTTGAGGACGTTAAACAATATTTAATGACACCTCCTATTTTGGCAGCCCCTATCCCAAGGAAACCGTTGATACTTTATACTGCGGCTTTAGATGACTCTCTTGGAGCCCTCTTAGCCCAAGTCAATGAGGAGGGAAAAGAAAATGCACTCTACTACTTGAGTCGTCGTCTAATAACGACGGAGATAAGGTATCCACCTATTGAGAAGCATTGTCTGACATTAATTTTTGCCACTCAAAGCTTATATATTGCTTGCTTTCTCATAAGATCACCCTAATTTCAAAAGTTAATCCATTGCAATATTTGATGACCCGACCAAACACTCTCAGGATGTTTAGCGAAATGGAAAATGATCTTATTGAAATTTGATATAAGTTTTGTTCCCCTCCATGCTATCAAGGGACAGATTTTAGCAGACTTTCTCGCTGCACATCTGCTACCAGCTGGGTCCTCTCTCAACGACGAGTTACCAGACAAGCAAATACTACAAATGGAATTTTCTAGTGCGCAGCGCTGGGAAATGTACTTCGATGGTGCTTCGTCAGCCAGGAAAGACAAGGGATCAGGCACAGTTATACCAGGCAAGGCAGGGATCAGTTTGATCTTTATTATGCCAGATTAGGGTATGTTGAGGTTCTCATACCACCTGACAGAGCCGTGCACCAGCAATGAAGCAGAATATGAAGCTTTAATCACCGGATTGGAGTTGACGATTTCAATGGATATAACAAACATTGTCATTTATGGTGACTCTCAACTTTTCATCCAGCAAGTCGCCGGACAATACAGAATTCTGAAACCAAGATTAGTAGAATACCACCAGTACGCGATGAAGCTCCTGGAGTAGATTCCTGAGGTGACGTTCTACCGAATTCCTCAAGGAGATAACGCCCATGCCGATGCTCTAACAAAACTCGCTAAGGAAATGGCGTGTCCCCCGAAGGATTCCATCGAAATCACAATGCAAGGAAGAAGAGTCTTGTCTCGAAATGACTTTGAAACTCTACACAAACTTGAAAAAGAAGAAACAATAAATATAGTTGCAGACATCAACAAAGATTGGCGCATACCATTAATAAGATATTTGCATACTGGGAAGCTGTCGGAGGACAAGTCTGAGGCGCACCACATCACAAGAAGGGCCATGTCTTACGCCATGGTGGGAAATGTTCTCTACAGAAGATCGTTCGACCAAATATGCCTACGGTGTTTGAGCAGAGCCGAAGCACAAATATTGTCAAAGAAGTACATGTCGGATTGTGTGGCGCTCATTAGTCGGGCCCAAAAATGAAAATGAAGATTAAAAGATTTGGATATTATTGATGTCCGATTGCATGGATACATCCAGAAGATGTCACCAATGCCAAGTGCATGGGGTGGTCTTACACCGCCTCCGAATGTGCTACACCCAACAGTTGCCTCGTGATCATTCGACTGTTGGAACACATACAGAATAGGTCCGATAGACCCTCCATATTCTAAAGAACACAGGTTCATACTTGCCGCCACAGATTACTTCTCCAAATGGGCAGAGACAGCACTGTTACATGAAGGTACGGCACAACACGTCCTTTAATTTTTCAAAGGCCAAATCGTCTACCGTTTCGAAGTATCGCGAAGAATAATCTCTGACAATGGGACAGCTTTTAAAAGTACGAATATCAATAATTTCATCAGAAGAACTGGGATAGATTAGAGATACTCTACAATTTACTATCCCAGAGCAAATGGCCTGGCTGAAGCTTTCAACAAGACACTGGAACATATTTTGAAGAAAACACCGGAAGAAAATAAAAGGGATTGGCATAGCAAACTGTTAGAAGCCTTGTGGACCTCCGGATGACTTTCAGGACTCTCACTTAGTGTACACCTTATATGCTCGTGTACGGGACTGAGGCCGTGCTACCGATATAAATCTAGACACCATCTCTCAGAGTTGTCGTTGCCAACCAACTCACAACGGAAGAAAGCGCAAAACTCAGACTTAAAGAACTGGAGAGTCTCGAGGGAAAATGATTAGAAGCATAGCAACATTTGGAGCTCTACCAGGCAAAGATGATACAAGCCCATGACAAATTGGTCCGCCCAAGAACATTCAAAATTGGTGACCTTGTGTTTGTGCTCAAAAGACCTATTCTTGCTCGCCAGAAAATAGATGGGAAATTTGAGCCAACTTGGGAGGGACCATTTGTCGTTGAAAAGGTTAATACAGGAGGAGCCTACTAGTTAGTGGACTCCCGGGGTGAAAGACCCATGTTACCGATAAATGGGCGATACCTAAAAACCTATTACGCAGTCTGATGTCGTCTGCCTTTGCTTACTTTGAAACTTTGAAACTTTGATTGTTTTAGGGTTATCTATATGTCCATATGTCTATGACCGGGTCCAAATTTTGTAATTAACCTCAACATAATGAAAATTTTGAGAAGATTTTTGAACTTCGCACGTTCTCTTTTCTACTTTTGAATTTAAATATTCCATTAAATTAAACAAAACTCACACAGAAAATGAGTAATCCTTTTCACCAAAACAAACTAAAATTTACTTTAATGGATATTCTCTTTTGTTCTTGTTCATGCCAAACTTCGGCCCACTGACGTTTCTTTCTGTCATCTGCAGAAACATGTCAGGATAGAGACTGATCTTTGCCTTCCAGGACGGCTGAAACCTTGCACTAAATGAAGAGATGGCGCCACAAGGAGGTTTCATAGATTTCAACATGGATTTCAACCAGATTGATATGGACTACGAGGGTCCTCTAATGGATGTAGTCAGCAATAAAGAAAAGGAGGGACTGCTTTCACTATTGAGGGTGACCACTCAACACTATGTATCACGTAAAGGTAAAAATGTGATTGCGGAACAAGATCCGATGGACGGGCCCAGCCGACTGCCCTCCATGATAGCTACTCCAGTAAGGGGCTTAATAGCCGCCCATAGTGGACAACTACCAAATGCTCCACTCCGCAGGACGCAATGCAGAAATGCAAGCCGAAATAAACAGAGAGCCTTTTTGCGATAAGAGCGCAAGCGCCAGAGAGATGTGAGCAGTTTTCTTACCCCCATTACTGAGGGACATATTTACGATCCAAATCTGAGAGAAACTTTTGTTAGCCTGCCCACTACAGATGAAGAGTCAGGATTTGTGACAGGATCAGATGTGCCCCTGGTCGCAGATATCTTATGCAGAGGTTGCCCAACATGCAAAATTGAGGTACCAACCGTGACATCAGTCACGGGCACATTTGTAGAATGCCCGGACTGCAATGTTCTACATCTACAATATTTCAATACATTAGAAGAATACACTTCAAGCACCAATGAGTCTCAGACTCCAGATTTCGTGGCAAATCAACCGTATGTCTCACTGGGGACAGATCAGCGCACACCATGAAGCCCAGGATCATACATCCCACTTGTGGCTGAATCTCATATTCCGGATCGGCCAGCACCAGTTTGGGTTTCCACCGAGGCCCGGAGGAAGGAACGCCCCAGGCAGCTGCCAACTCCTGGTATGGTAGAATACTACAAAATAAGCAAAGTAAACAAAAGAGAATTTGAGTTCTATGAAGAGGTTCAAGGAAAGTTTATCAACATATTGGAGGGCCTGGAGCTATATACTAGGGTTTTCCCTGAATCTGATGACAGAAGCATTCTAGACTGCATCTTTGATTTAAGAGATAGAAGTCGAGCGGGCCTTCTCATGGAGAGAACATATTCCGAGCCAAGGAAATGGATGCGGGGAAAGGGAAGAATCACCATCCAATTCAGTTGTTGCTACAATTTTACGAACGACAGATAGGGAAATCGGCCTGGGATCCTCAGGTACGATCAAGTGGATCTGTTACCACCAATGATAAAGATGGATGATCAAGGGAATGGTTAAGTGGAATATTCTACCCACTACTTGCATTCCCAACAGTTGTATCATCAACATCTATGAAGAAGGTGACTACATTCCCCCACACATTGACCATCATGACTTTGTGAGGCCTTTCTGCACGTTCTCGTTCATGAGTAAGAGCAATACTCTATTTGGAAAAGAAATTGATATAGTCGACCCTGACGAATTCAAAGGGGCTGTGGAGATTCCTCTTCCAGTTGGTTCAGTACTTGTTCTCAAGGGCAACGGTACAGACGTTGCCAAGCACTGCATTCCCGGAGTACGACATCGTAGGGTGTCTGTAACCTTCTGCATAATGGATGACAGTAAAATACCATATGGATTCCAGCAGGACCCAAAATTGGAGAAGTTTTTTCTTTACGAGCTATGAGAAGGTTGTACCTCTAAGTACATGCGAAGGGAACTCTTATCCTGGAGCATGACTTAGAAGGTATACTTGATCAGGAGCTCTATATACCAAGCATAGAGGGTTCACTTTCTTTCTTTTAATAACATGACATGTATTTGATGTAATCAGTCTTTGATGTACTTATATCGGAGATGACTCTCAATGTATTTCAGCATGTATTACATGATGTATCATTTTTGAGGCATTAGCCTATGTTTGATTTATCGCATCTTTATTGAAGCAGATTAATGGAAGTTTCTCTCAAATTGTGCCTTTTTTTTCAATCACCTTCTTGTGCGATGGATAAAAGTCGTGAACCATGCGATGGTTCAGAGTTCCAATGAAAAAAGAACGAAACAACAAATCTTCGACAACGTAACAAAACACAAATGAAAGATAATCATAAATGAATAAATAACAAAACTAATTTCTTATCAACCAATTAAAATTAAAACTTTAAAAACGCATTTTTTTTTAAAATCAATTGTGATAAAAACAACAAGAAAATAAAATAAATCTGCTGAGTGGATACTTACGTTTTCAGAATTTCCTACTCTTTGTGCGCGCAGCACAACCATCGTTATCTACATTAACTCTCTGCACATCCTCGCAGAATTTCACATTCTGCACAAAACTAACAAAGCTTTACAAATCTCCTTAAACAAGATCAACCTTTTTCACATGATACATTTTTATGAATTCAACGATACTAACTTTCTTTTAAGAATTGACCTACATTTCAATTCTCATTTCTTAATCAGTCCTATATTTCTCATTCATTACATTTGAGGTTGGTCCTTACATTCCAACGCTTTCTTTTGAGAATTGACCTACATTTCAATTCTCATTTCTGAATCAGTCCTACATTTCTGATTCAATACATTTGAGGTCGGTCCTTACATTCTGACGCTTTCTTTTGAGAATTGACCTACATTTTAATTCTCATTTGTGAATCAGTCCTACATTTTTTATTCATTACAGTTGAGGTCGGTCCTTACATTCTAACGCTTTCTTTTGAGAATTTACTTACATTTCAATTCTCATTTCTGAATTAGTCCTACATTCCTGATTCATTACATTTGAGGACATGCCTTACATTCTGGCGCTTTCTTTTGAGAATTGACCTACATTTCAATGCTCATTTCTAAATCAGTCCTACATTTCTGATTCATTACATTTGAGGTCGGTCCTTACATTCCGACGCTTTTTTTGGAGAATTGACCTACATTTCAATTCTCATTTTTGAATCAGTCCTACATTTCTGGTTCATTACATTTGAGGTCGGTCCTTACATTCCAACGCTTTCCTTTGAGAATTGACCTACATTTCAATTCTCATTTCTGAATCAGTCCTACATTTCTCATTCATTACATTTGAGGTCGGTCCTTACGTTCCGACGCTGTTTTTTGAGAATTGACCTACATTTCAATTCTCATTTTTGAATCAGTCCTACATTTCTGATTCATTACATTTGAGGTCGGTCCTTACATTCCGACGCTTTCTTTTTAGAATGGACCTACATTTTAATTCTCATTTCTGAATCAGTCCTAGATTTCTGATTCATTACATTTGAGGTCAGTCCTTACAGTCCGACGCTTACTTTGAAGAATTGACCTACATTTCAATTCTCATTTCTGAATCATTCCTACATTTCTGATTCATTATATTTGAGTTCGGTCCTTACATTCCGACACTTTCTTTGGAGAATTGACCTACATTTCAATTCTGATTTCTGAATCAGTCCTACATTTCTCATTCATTACATTTGAGTTCGGTCCTTACATTCTGACGCTTTCTTTGGAGAATTAACCTACATTTCAATTCTCATTTTCGAATCAGTCCTACATTTTTGATTCATTACATTTGAGGTCAGTCCTTACACTTCAACTCTCTCTCTCTCTCTCTTTTCAAATTGATATTTGAATTTCAATTCCCGCCTAGGGGTCAGCACTTACATTCTGACTCCCATCCTATGAAAATCTTTGAAATTTCATAACTCGAAGTCCACTCTCCAATCCCCAGTGAGAGTCCCTACTTCTCGACTTGATTAAGCACAAACCTGCTAATTCCTCGGCAGAAATAAATCACACACACAACTCTACACATACTTTCGGGTCTGTTAACTTAGGATTTTGTATTGATTTTAGTTGATCTCGTCGGTCAACGCCAATTTGTTGACCTCATTTTTTGTTGAGGTTTAGTTTTTCCTCTTTAGTAGCCTAGGGTCTAGCCATAGGACTTTTCCCGTTGACTATTCCTAGAAAACTCGACATGGAACCCTCACCATTAGAAATTCCAAACTCTTCTCCACTCAACTTGAAGTTCCACATATTGGTCTTAACCTCTAGCACTTAGTAGGTGGGGTCACTGTGGGGGAAACTCAAGATGAGTCACCCTTAGGATTGTTGGATCTTAAGGTTGACCTTGGGTGTTGGTCTGGAGCTAAGGCACTCACTACACTCACTACACTTATCTACACCCACATTCACTCACAACCCTGAACTCAAATTTCTAGCTTAGATCCCTTGGTCTTTTGGGATACTCATGTAGATGGTCCCCTAAACCTACTAGCCCAAGGGCTATGGTTTAGCTAAGACCACTACATAGAGGACCCAAAATGGGGTATGCATTGGTTCATGGCTTATTGGTGATGATTGTTACCTCAACTCTACCAAAATACCCATCTTGGCCTTTTACCCCTAAAGGCACCCCCGATTACCAAAATACCCCTCCATAGCTCAAAATCCCAAAAATTCCAAAAATTCCCAGAAAATCCCAATAATTCCTAAATATTCCCAATTTTATTTCTCGTAACTACCACATAACCCAATTTGGCTAATTTGACCATCTTTAACCAAAACCCCCAAATTTGCCTTTAAGGGCCCAAATTCCTCCAAATCCAATTCAAATGTCCGTCAATTTAATCTCAATTGACTTAAATTCCAATCCTAAACTCAAATTACCTTTTTATATGATCAAATTAAACCAAATCCAAGGTCAATTGATCCATGATTTGAGCCTAATTTTGACCTTATGACCTAATCTCACCAAAATGAACCCATAGCCTAGTCAATTGGCCTCAATTAATGTTGCAAAATCTTTATAACATTCCTATACATCAAAATCAACCATCAATTGACCTTGGTAAAGTCTCAAATTCATTTAATTTTGGCCTAAATCAAAAATTCCCAAATTTAGCCCCAAATTGGTTAAGTCCCCAAATTCCACCCAATTGATTGCATTAACCTCCAAATTAGCATCCAATTCATGTTGAAAACTCTTCATGAGGTCCCTATTGACCATTTAAAACAATCAATTTGGACTTATCCCAAGGCTAACCCAAGCTAGATCCAAGCCTAGCCCAACATGACCAAGTTGATTTAAGTTCAAAATTCCTTCAAATTAACCATTCAATTGGACTCAAGACCACTTCCATCCTTCACCAAAGTTATTCCTTATATCATTTACACAAAATGCAACAATTATTTGGGCCAATTGACATGGCTAACCTAGCCCAAACCTAATTTTGGGTCATTTGCACCCACTTGGACCCATGCACCAAAGGTGACCTAACCACCCTAAAGCCACCAAATTAACTCCACCACAGCCATTAGTTTGACTTAGTGGCCAGTCCAAACACCATGAAATCACCTAAATCAAGCCATGGACTAAAGGTCCCCCAAATTAAGGGATTTTATTTCTAAAAATGCATGTGCTTAAGATATCTTCGCCAAATCAAAGCATATTTGCATTAAATTGTTCTAATGGATTCTTCTGGGTTCCCTGAGCTCCTAGCTGCCTCCCCCTAGCCGTCCGGCCAGCCTAGTGGCCGGAAAAGTCCAAAACCAACAGCTAACCCCATGGCACATCATCTAAATCAAACCTAGAGGCCAGCTCATCCAAATCAAACTATGGAGCTCTTCTTCCCTCCACCTAAGCACCACATTACACTTCCTAATCGGTCATGACAGCCACCATAACCGCTTTTTTATAAAAGGCCACCTCCATGGCCGTTAAACTAAGTACTAAAATTTCCTTAGAGAGGCCTCTCCAAACTTCACACAAAGCTTCCCTAAGATCCCCTCAGTGCATTCCAACAATTTTCCCTCACCCATTCCCATTGCTGGAGCTCAATATTGAGCTTGAAACCTTGCTGGAAACTAGGACAGAACCCAATACACCTCCACAGTCCATCATACACAAATTAACCTCACCCACACCTTCACAATAGTGAAAAAAAGCTAAAGCCCCATCAAATCCCCCTTCCACAGAGCCTCTACCATAGCTCTAGACCAACACCTGAAATTTGGTTGATTTCACACCTAGACTTCACACCAAGGCCAGGGACTGAATCCTAAGCCTCCTTGGACCCGAACGAATGTGCTGAGCACCTATGATTAAAGACTCCCTTCTCAGAGCAAAGGTATAAAACTCCTCCTCCTCCCGAGCTTATTTTGATTTTGTATTTACTTAAGCTTGATTTCATGGTACCTTAACCGTATGGATGTGTTCGTCTCACTTAGACAAGTCCATTGGATCAAACCCGAGGTGTTTTGGTTGAGTCTAGGCCGAGATCTTAGGGTTTTAGTGTGGACGGGCACAGGATCATTCTATCGGGGACGATGACGGGGAACCGTTCGATTAAGCGTGTATCAAATGGACGGGGGAGATCGAGCTAGACAGCGCTTCGGGACATAAACAGCAGGCTGAGTCAGTAAGCTACGTGGACGGCGGTGTCCATCCAGAGCGTGCCACACATGCTTTCGGAGCTGCCTAGGATCCAGTCAGCACGCGCTGTTTAAATAGATAAATAAAGCTTTTTCTTATTTATTTAAATTCACTTAACTTAGAAAATTCATAACTTTGTGTAGAAAAATCACAAAAATAAAATAAAAATACTCACTTGCTCAGTGAACAAAGGAGAACAATATAGAACAAATTTCAAGTCCATTTGATACATATTTTATTTTTAATTAATTAAAAACTGTTTGGGATCATTTGATTCTTCATGCATAATGACACATCAGCTTGGCTTGGAATTTTGGCATGTTGTAGCCTCTATCAGGGGAAGTATTCTCTGATTTTTTCAAAGTCAGAGGAGGTTCCTATACAGAGACCCATATTTTTCAAGTTATTTCATATTATTTCTTTAAAATAATCATGAAAATTAGCCTATTGATTATAAGATCCTAAGAAAATTTTGAAAGGTCCACCATGACTAGAGAAACCTTTGGAAATAATTTCATGGGTCAAGTCATTTAAAATATCTTTAAATTTTAGAAACACTAAATCACTAAGATAATTAATTTTGGAAAATTTAAACATTAAAATGACTTGATTTTTGATCTCCACTGTGATTTATGACCCAGAGAACTCAATGTAAAAATATCAAAATATTTTGAGTTCATTTGACAACTTAAGTTGATTTTTAAAGATAAATACCATTTTAACACTTAAATGATTCTTAAAATTCAAAATATAACTAAAAAATTTATGAAACTTAGTTTTTTTTAGTTCTCTATGATCAGGGATATTTTCTAAAAATAAAATTATATTTAAAATAAAAACTTGAATTTTAGCCAATTTTAATTATTTAAAATAATTAAAAATTCATAAAAATCACAAAAATAACAAAACTCATGTAAATGTTCTAAGTTACTTCCTAATCACTTAAGAAAAAATAGAATATTTTTCCTAATTTTCTAAATAAAGATATTGACTTCCAAAGCTTAAGAATAATTTTCTTAAAAAAGGCTGATGAGTTTTTACTAAAATAATTCCAATAAATCAAGGAAAAATTAAAAAAAATAAAATTTGCTCCTCTGAGTTCTCTAACATTAGAAAGATTTTTCAAAAATATAAAACTTAATTTTCACCTCTAAAAATATTTTATTTTTATTAAATAACCCAGAACTTGAAATAATTCTAATAAATCACAGAGAATTCAAAAAATTATGAAATTTGGTCCAAAGGCTTACATAGTCCAGGTCTATCTCCAGTAAAAATTTCAAGGGATTAGAATTTACCTTGGTCAAGTTAGGAATTTTCTTTCAAAGATCCTATTTTTGCATGAAAATAATTTCATAAATTAAATTAAATTTTGAAAAAGACACATTTTCTCCGCTGATGTTTTAATTGACGTAGGATAAAAATTTCAAAGTCATTTGAATTGAACTAAAATCAACCAAGATAAAATTCACCGCCACAACATTCAAAAAATAAAATAACTCAAAATTTAATCACAAACATCACACAAAATCCACAACTTCAACTAAATTAAGATGTCTCTATCGGATGATCGGGAATTCCTCGGAGGAGGTA
>JXCR01133192.1:0-16140 GCA_002079205.1 Phalaenopsis hybrid cultivar
AGTTAACTATGAGACGGCCTTTACATGAATCCGAATTTATCAAATCACAGTTTATTTTTTTATGATAGAAGTGTAAAATACCCAAAGTTAGAAAAGTATATGCCAAAAAAAAACACAAAGTTAACTATGAGACGGCCTTTACATGAATCCGAATTTATCAAATCACAGTTTATTTTTTTACAATAAAAGTGTATCGTAAAATGATTCCCACAATATAATATGCAGGAAAATGGTAATATAGAAGTATATAATACAAAGTATAAAAATGGGTTCTTAATGAACCTCATAGAAAATGTTTGCAACCTGTCACCAAAATAAAAGTGAAGCAAAAAATTCATATGCCCAAAATAAATCTCTCTTCAGTCCTCCGGATTCATTTGTTAAACACAAAAATCAAAATTATAATAGAGAAAAGAAGTAAGACAAANCAATCACAGTTTATTTTTTTACGATAGAAGTGTATCGTAAAATGAATCCCACAATATAATATGCAGGAAAATGGTAATATATAAGTATATAATACAAAGTATAAAAATGGGTTCTTAATGAACCTCATAGAAAATGTTTGCAACCTGTCACCAAAATAAAAGTGAAGCAAAAAATTCATATGCCCAAAATAAATCTCTCTTCAGTCCTCCGGATTCATTTGTTAAACACAAAAATCAAAATTATAATAGAGAAAAGAAGTAAGACAAAGCCTTCATCAAAATTGGATCATCATATTGCCAAAAAAAGTATGCACTCAAGAGAGAATTCAAAAGATGAACAGTGTTAATACACCAGTCAAGCATGTCCAGAAAATTTTGCTAAGGTTTGAGAGACATAACAAACAATATGAATTAAACAAGAAATTTTCTTCTCCATCCAAAAAAAAAGAAAACCTTGCCACTAAATTTATGATCCACCTAGAAGCATTTTAAATCAGCTATGAATAATAGTAAGGAAGATTTACATACATAACACTCAATTCTTATGTATTTACATATCTAACACCAAAAATTCATATTTATTCTTTTAAAACCTTAGTGTCATAAATCTATGCATGAAAATGTGAATCTATTCTTAAAAAGATAGTGATCGTGATACGTTTGATGTGTTGTTAAAAAAATTGAGGGGTATGCATGTAAATATGAATGTTTAGGTGTTAGACATGTAAATACATAAGAATTATGTGGTATGTATGTAAATGCCCCTATTAAAAACCCCATAGAAGGCCACCAAAGGTTCAATAAATTACATATAACATCTAAAACCAAAACCAAAACCCCAATGCAGAATTGGGCATCCAAAAATCCAGATGGACCACAACCAAAACCCCAATTCAGATTTGGGTATCCAAAAATCCAAATAAAACCTCCGCTATTGACGTATATTGCATTGGTCCACTGCCTC
Source organism: Phalaenopsis hybrid cultivar (assembly GCA_002079205.1). Taxonomy (NCBI): domain Eukaryota; kingdom Viridiplantae; phylum Streptophyta; class Magnoliopsida; order Asparagales; family Orchidaceae; genus Phalaenopsis; species Phalaenopsis hybrid cultivar. Next base: position 1,393 of record JXCR01133192.1, read on the forward strand.
GTGTCATCTAAGGAGTTGTTTGTTTGCAAGTATTTAGAATTTGGATGTATTTTAAATGCAGTGTAAAATAAATACAATATATTTAAAGAATACACGATATCACATGGTTAATTGTAAACTAAATGCATGAAATCAATTTTTGATATTTGGACAAAAAAAAAAATGATGTCTGGTCAAAAGTAAAACAAATCTAATGTCTTGTTTTTTTACACTTTTTAACATTATCAAGAATTTAAGGTACAGGATGGTGCCAATAGATGTCACAGCGGATGTAAGAACGAGCACAGAGAGGCAGCATGGTTGCAAGGAAGTCGTTGTGAAGCACAACAAGGTCAGCTGGAGGTCGTGGGAATGGCAAGGTCAGCATTTTAGGATACATTGCTATCCCAAAAAAATAATATGTGATGAATTCAAAATTCCTCACAAAAATACCTCGAATTTATTTTACTATCAACCAAACATTCAAAAAATTAAAATTCCAGCATTTGANATTGCTTAACAGAATTAATACAAAGAACATCTCTTGAAAAAATATTTTTTTGGATGGGATTTCAATGGACGTGCTCTTGAGTGGTAGAAATTTTTAGAAGTATTCATGATTGCTATGATTTTTGAGTCACTAATGAAGAATATAAAGTCATATTAGATTTTGGTTTATGATTTTATTATCGCTNGTAATTATAGCTCTAAAATTTGTTATTAATAATAAGATTTTTAATGTTATAAGTTTACATGCTCTTCAAGCAAGTTTGGATATATGCTTAAAAAAATTAGAATTGCTTAACATAATTAATACAAAGAACATTTTTTGAAAAAAAAAATTTTTGGATGGGATTTAAATGGATGTGCTCTTGAGTGGTATAATTTTTTAGAAGTATTCATGATCGCTATGATTTTTGAGTCACTAATGAAGAATATAAAGTCATATTAGATTTTGGTTTATGATTTTATTATCGCTAATAATGAGTAATTTATCACATATAATAATTGATCTAATAAAACATAATTTGATTAGTTTCTTATGAAAAATTAAATCGTCGAGATATTGTATAATCATTCTAAGTGAAAGTTTAAGTACGCAGCCTCAGCATTTACTATTGATTCTATATTTGAAAATGATGGATTAAAAGATAAAAAATATGATAAAATAATATTATAGAATTAGATGCGGCACCTCAAAAACATAAAATTATTTTTATGAGTAAACTTTAGTATCTTTAGATTTGGGATGCTCATTATGAAGCTAATACTATATGAGATAAAGTAATGATTACTATTAAACAAAAAACAGTGGATGAATGTGTTTGGAGAATCAAAAAGAAACTTTTTTAAGAATAAATAGTTTGTGCTGAAATAATACTATGCAAGAATAGATTTAAAAATAAGAAATTTTATTACAAAAATTGGTTTAGATGTAAACGTTTGGAGAATTGGAAGAAGTATAAGATGAGTCGTAGTGAGTTTAAGAGAATACTTTGTGATGCTAAAAAAATTGCTATAATTATAAGGTGGTCTGTAATGAGTTTAAGAGAACACAAGTGGCCCGTAGTGAGTTTAAGAGAACACAAGTAGAAATTGATAAAGTAAGAAATTAATTACAGTTTTGTGCAGGTGTGAGGTATCAGAGAACTCAGTATATCAATCAACGAATACGTTACTACAAGAAAACAACAGACCATGTAAGAAAAGGGTTTTTTCTTGCCTTTAACCCACGCAACACATATACATATCACCAAAAAAGACAATCATAAAGAACCTAAAAAACTGCAACACCGAAAAGAAGAAAGGAACTAGATTGCCTTCATTAGGATTTCACATGTGACACCAACTAATAACGACTAACTTCTCATCCAAAATAACCCATAAGTCCAATGTCTCATCATAGACCTCTCAAACCCACACAAAAAAAAAAAAACAAATGAAATGCAATTAGTAAAAAAAACACTTACAAATAGCATAAAAAACCAAAATAATTAAAATCAAATAAAAAAACACTTACAAATAGCGTTAAAAGCTTAAACAGAAATTGAATAAAATACAAATATTATTGAATAAAGTACAAATAATATAATAATAAATACTCAAATCACCCTCCTACTATGACATTCATAATTTTTTTCATCAACTCTGTCATCTTAATTGCACATTCCTCGTCTTTAGTACAGGTGGTGGAAGCATCATTCTCAAGCTATGATAAAGATATCTAAGATGTTACTCAAATGCCTCGATAGATGTTTGCTCATGATCATCGTCCATCTTACGAAAGCCAATGTAGTTGCGGGAAGGATGTGGTCGAATGTAATTGTGGAGAGCCACCATGACAATCACAATCTGCACCTGTTTGAGAAACAGGTAAAATGTCATATCGTCGAATATAACCAATTTCTCTTCCAAACACCAAAAGTCCTCTCAATGACGCTGCGTAATGAGAATGTCTTTTATTGAACATATTTTTTGTGTCTTGTGTTGCATTGCATGCTTGCTCAAAATTAGATATGTGGAATCTCGTATCTGGATAAGGCTTGAGATACACTTGCTGCAACGGATATCCAGCATGAACCAAATATTATTTACCTGATATGTATTACATGATTAATATTGAGAGAAAATTGAATGAAGAGAGTAACAGAGTCTTAAACGTACCTGCGGGAAGATGCGAGATGTTGTACTTATTATTCCATGTTGTAGCTTTAAAAATTTTGTTGTCGTGTGCACTGCCCTCCCAATCGACAATGATAAAAGTGAAGCACATGTTAAAGTCACATACGACCATGATATTCTGCGTTTAGGACTCACAATGGCCAATGAATGCAATCTTCTCATTATTTGGATTATGTGCATTAACATGTGTTCCAACGATTGTTTTATAACAATTTTGGAAAGATAATGATGGGTTACGTTATAACCCTTGTTTTTTTAAAAAATTGAATGTAATAAATTTAAGACATTACCTTAAAGAACATCATGTATCGTGCATCGTGTGAAGACTCTATGGGGTTCGTTCAAGCGTAAGATTTGTTGGTTTTATGACTTGTGAAGAAAAACTCACAAATGTCTTCAACTCCACTAAGAAGTATTTGCAAATTGTTTCGGAAAAGTGTTGAAATTGCTCAATTGCTCCTCACATTGATTCATTTTACGATAATATATAGAGGGTTATCGCCAGCACCTCTCGCAAAGTCATCCTGCAAGAGCCATGAAACTCATGATTTTTGTGTAGTTCCTCCAACAAATCATCGAATATCATTTGTGTTAGGTAGAATATAATATTAAATATCGTTGGTTGCCCCACAATCAACTCCCTAACTCTTTTTTCCTCAACATATGAGGATTTCATGCAAGGAGATCGATCTATGTATGAGTTATAATATTGGTACATTAAGCATACGACAGCTACAACTATCATTTTGCGCTTTTCTCTAGTTGCATCTATGTAGATCAATATCTTATTGCTAACATAGAAGCACATTGAATCAACAACAATCATATAAGAATATGAATAACATAATAAACTTATAAGCATCACTGAATGAGTTATGTCCCAAGTGGTTGAAATATCCATAGCAAAATGAAAAACAATATACAAACATAAATATCCCAAGTAATAGTAAATAAAAAAAGTCACTCAAATGTTGTCACGATTATAAAAATGTCATAGGTACACCACTCTAAGGTCATCGGGCGTCTTGACAAAAAAAAACATCTGCGGGTCGGATCTTCAAGCAACTCTATCGCAAACAAGTACAATGGCAAATCCTTGGAAATTTCCCTTGTTGCTTTCAGAATTTACAGGACCTGTTCGACAGAATTTGCTTGAGTTGTGTGGGTTTCTATGTTGTATGAAGCCGCCAATTGTGATATCTAGCTTTTAAGGAAAACAACTCTAACTTTCTTTTTATTCTCAACCAGTAAACGCTTAGAATGACTGGTGGACTCAAGTTCATGGAGGTTCGAGCTGGAAAATTAGATGGAATCACCTGATTCGTCAGCTCCCAAGTTCTCGGGAGTGCCACAAAACTCTGTCTCACTGGGGCACATGCATTGTTGCCTGTAGCGACGGCAACCCCGACCATTCGATTTGACTTCTCCTCCAACTTAGGATTGANCGATTCGTCAGCTCCCAAGTTCTCGGGGGTGCCACAAAACCCTGTCTCACACATGCATTGTTGCCTGTAGCGACGGCAACCCCGACCATTCGATTTGACTTCTCCTCCAACTTAGGATTGAGTCCACTGATTTTAAATTTCTTTACAGCAGGAACCACCTACAAATTCATAACATATACTTAAATTTTAAAACAACATGAATTGACCAAATTAGGAGACATGCCAAAAAATTCATACCGTAAGCCTTTCTGCCCACCACTTCTTAAAAGTATCAATGGTTCACTCCACCGGATCCCACCTAGGCCCATTGATCCTCTTTTCAATTCCTTTCAAAATTTTCAATCCTTCTTGAGCTGATCCCACTTATTTTTTAATTGTATTTATCACACTCTCTGTCTATATTTTTCTTTAATTTTTTGATAATATTCTGTCACCCTTCCTTGTTGAAATAACTTGTAGGTATATTTCTGAGATTTATCTCCATGAGGCAAAGGTCACAAATATTATTTTTGTTTCTTTGTCTAGCATTGTGAGTGTAGTAGCATCTTTGGTCTTAACCATTGTATTACTGATCCCGATAGTTTATATGCAACAGTATAACAATGACTTTAACTATAATTTTCACTTATATTTCCTGTGCAACAGAACCAAAAACTTAATCCTTAAGAAAATAAGAATTTAACTCTTGAATTTATATATACTAGGATACTACACAAGTATACATATTGTTATCAGGTAATATAGGACTTTTTGATTAAAACCTGAATATCGAACCCACAAGAAAATTATGCAATATGCACTATTTAACAATAAACTTTCTATTCTAAAAAGACAATTAATTAAACTATAGATATTTTCATAGTATTAAAATATAATTTTTTTTTGTATTTTTCATATTTTGACAAAATAATAACAACTAAATAAGATAGCCTGAGTTTATGTAAAAAAAATCACTTGATATGAAAATACCTATCTCCTTATCATGAATTAGTAATAAGTATAAGAATTTTGTTGTAGAAATATGTTAATTGTGTTGTGTCAAATATGAGCAATTATATTATTTACCCTTACTAGAGATGTTATAAATAACATTGGCTAATTTAAAGTATGAATTCTTCTGAAGACCGGCTAGACAGGGAAGATACTAGCTCTCACTTTACAGTTCTCTCGATTTCCTCCACCTAAGGGCTATTATCCCGCATCAGAACCTAAAATAATAATCATGGATGGTTAAGTTCATGGGAGTTGAATGCAAATAAATAGGGAAATATATTTTTCTAGGAATAACTCTCCACAACTTCCATCCAAACTTTAATTACTTATCATTTTAAGGAGAAAGATAAAGAAAAACTACTCAGAATTCACGGAGAAAACAAAACCACACTTTAGTTTAAAAGTAGAAATCAATATCAAACCAACAAGAAATCTCGATTAAAATCAAAAGTAGTTCAAAACAAAAGATAAAAACTTATCTCAAATCCTTCACCAAACTCTTGAAGTTAAAATAAAACTAAAAACAAAAGAAAAAAGTAAATTTTGTGGTGCATGAATCTCTCAACAAGATTTTCCATGATCTTCTTCTCAAGACTCCATCAATCTCTCCATGTTCAAGCACTCACTTCAAATGTAAAAACTTCCTTCTTTTATAAATCTTCAAAAGGTGCCTTGGAAACTCTTCAAAATGTGTGCACATTCGATGAATCCTCCAAAGGATGCCTCCTTTCACAAGTATTTTAATAATATTTTTGTTCTTAGTGGTCATAACCACCCTCTTAAGCCAATAAGTGCCTCAAATACCTCTTCAAAATTTGGCCAAATGAAGAAAATTGTCAAATAACAGCCTCAGATGCTTAGGCACGACCTTCTATGTTTAACCGACGCTTAAGCGTCGGATCTGGCGGTTAGGTGCCAAAACACTTTAGCACAATTTTCACCTATTTGCTCCAAATTTGATCCTTTTTCACTTCTTTAAGCATTTTTTCACCTTTTTACTTGTACCTGAAAGAAAAACACACAAATATCTATCATCAAAGCGTAATATCTCAAAAATAGGTAAAAAAATGTGACTAAAAACACTATATTTTAGGTGCATCAGCGTCTAAGAGCCAGATCTGGCGGTTAAGTGCCGGTGAAATAGAGAAGGTCGCGCCTAAGCGCTAGAGGCCCTGCGCTTAAGCGTCAGAGGCAGTTATTTGGCAGTTTTCTTCATTTGACCGAATTTGAAACAGACATTTGATGTACCTATTGGCTAAAGAGGGTGGTTATGACCACTATGAACGAAAATATTATTAAAAGACTTGTGAAAGGAGACATCCCTTAGAGAATATATTGAATTTGAACACATTTTGAAGAATTTCCAAGGCACCTCTTGGGAAATTTATAAAGTAAGGAAATTGAGACAATTGAAGGGGGTGCTTGAAAGTTCTGAAAAGAGTTTGAAGAGGAGTTCTGAGGAGTTTTGAGAGATAGTTTTGTAGAGATTTTCAGGCACCACACAAATTTACTTTATCCTTTTTTTTTTAGTTTATTTTGAGGGTGGTGTAATCGAGAAGAGATTGAAAGGCATTTCAAGAGTTTTGTGGAGGATTTGAGATAAATTTTTATCTTTTGTTTTTAAACTACTTTTGATTTTAATTGAGATTTCTTATTGATTTGACAATGATTTTTACTTTTAAATTAAAGTGTGGTTTTGTTTTCTCCATGAATTCCGAGTAGTTTTCTTTATCTTTCTCCTTAAAATGATAAGTAATTAAAGTGTTGGATGGAAGTTGAAGAGTATTAATCATTAATGTTGGAAGAAGTTGTGATGATTTAATTCCATGTACTTTATTTACTTCTTGCTCTGGCCTATCTAGATGTTAAATTTTTTTTGTGGGAACATGTAAGAACCGAGATGGTGTTGTCTCAGTCAACAATTAGAAAGAATCACATGAAGTTGTATGAATGAGAATGTAATTCATATAATTTTGTGAAAATAAATAGAAAATTAAACTTTGAAGGGTTTAGAGTTAGAAGACTTTAATGTGACATGTTAAAACCCCCAATTTGGTTTATTATTTTAGGTTCTGATACCAGATGTTAGCCCTCAAGTGGAGGGAATCAAGAGAACTCTAGAGTGAGAGCTAGTATCTTTCCTACCTAGCCAGTTTTCAGAAATATTCAAACTTTAAATTAGTCAATGTTCTTTATAACATCTATAGTAAGGGTAACGAATATAATATCTCCTATTTGACACAATACAATTAGTATACTTCCACAACATAATTCTTATACTTATTACTGATTCATGATAAGAAGCAAGGTATTTTCAAATGAAGTGATTTTCTTTTACACAAACTCAAGTTATCTTATTTAGTTGTTATTGTTTTGTCAAAATATCAAAAATAACAAAAAAAGATTTGAATTTTAATATTGTGAAAATATCTATAGTTTAAGTAATTGTCTTTTTAGAATAGAAAGTTTGTTATTCAATAGTGCATATTGCATAATTTTCTAGTGGGTTCGATAATCAGGTCTTAATCAAAAAGTCCTATATTACTTGCTAATGATACGTATACTTGCGTAGTATCCCAATATATATAAATTAAAGAGTCAAATTCCTATTTTCTTCAGGATCAAGTTTTTGTTTCTGTTGCAAAGTAAGGAAATATACGTGAAAATTATAATTAAAGTCATTGTTATACTGTTGCATATAAACTGTCAGGATCAAGTTTTGGCACCGTTGTCAGGGAAAATTAAATAAGAAGATTGATTTAAAAGCAAATTTCTATTTTTAGAAAGTCTTATTTAAAATTCAAAAAGTTATAGTATTTTATGTTGTGTGTTTTATTTTATTTTATGTTAGTGTATGCGTAGTTCATGTTCTAAAGGACTAGTACCCTGCGATTATGAATTAGAAAGAATTGTTAACAAAATCAGAAAAACAAAAAAATTAAAAATCTTGAAAAATCTAAAAAAATTGCAGAAATGACAAACTAAAACAATCAAAATGCTGAAATTCATCAAGAATTTAGACCCTTACGAGATTATGTCAACCCTACAGTAGATGAACTTCATTGTAGTATTCAAAAACCTACTTTAGTAGATAATTCTTTTGAACTTAAACCAGATATTATCCAAATGATATCAAATAATTAATTTAGGGGATCACCAACTGAAGATTCAAATTTACATCTTGCCAATTTCTTAAAATTGTGTGCTACATTTAAATATGATGATGTATCAGATGATGTCATAAGACTTAGGTTATTTCCTTTCTCATAGAGCGATAAAGCTATGATGTGGTTGAATTTGTTAGCACCTGGATCTATCCGAACTTGGTGTGATTTAACACAAAAATTTCTTGCTAAATATTTTCCACCATCAAAAACTGTGAAGCTTAGAAATAATATTACATCTTTTAATCAGTTTGAAGGGGAATCTATTTATAAAGCATGAGAACGATTTAAAGAACTCTTAAGAAAGTATCCACACCATGCAATACCATATTGGTTAATAATTTAAACTTTTTATAATGAATTAGCAGGAGTTAGATATGTGTCACTTAAAGATCACTTAAAGTTAACTTAGAAAAACCACCACCTCCATTTCCTTAGAATCTTCATCAACAGAAGTTGGATAAGCAATTTTCAAAATTTATGGGGATTTTTAAGAAACTTACAATTAATATTCCATTTGTTGAAGCCTTAGAACAAACACCTGGCTATGTAAAGTTTATGAAGGATATTCTCAATAGAAAAAGGAATTTTGAAGATAATGAGACTGTTGCACTTAGTTAGGAGTGCAGTGCTATCATTCAGAAAAAGCTTCATGAAAAACTTAAAGATCCTGGTAGCTTTACAATTCCATGTGCGATAGCATACATATTTTATAGGAAAGCTTTATGTGATTTAGGTGTAAGCATTAACCTTATGTCATTATCAATATTTAAAATTTGGGATTAGGAGAAATAACCCCAACTACTATAATTCTGCAGTTAGCAGATCTTTCGATAATGTACTCTAAAGGAGTTATAGAAGATGTCCCAGTGAAAGTGGATCAATTTATCTTTCCTGTTGATTTCATTGTGCTGGATATGAAGGAAGATAAAAAGATACTTATCATTTTGGGGAGATATTTCCTAGCCATAAGAGCAATGATAGATGTACAAAAATAAGAATTAACAATGTGCGTCAATGATCAAATTGTTATTTTTAATATTTCAAGATCAATGAAGTATCCTGCAGAAGGTAAAGATGATGAATGTTATAGAATGGATGTTATAAGATATCTGAGTGAATATCATTTCAAAATTACTTATGAAGAAAAATTTAAAGAAAAAGATTTAGAACACGAGAAAGAAGTGGAATTATATTAATGTAAAGATCTTTTTAAAGAAGATTCAAACTATGTTCGAGAAAGTTTTGAAATTTTGGATACGATAGGAAAAGATAAATCATTTTGTCCATCAATAGAAAAACCTCCATAACTTGAGTTAAAGTTACTTCCTGATCATTTAAAATATACCTTTTTAGGAGATTCTTCTACTTTACCAGTTATAATTTTCTCAAAGTTAACGATGGAAGAAGATGAAAGATTGATGAAAATCGTGAAAAATTTTAAGAAAGCCATTGGATGGCAATAACTGATATTAAAGGAATCAGTCCTTCAATTTGTATGCATAGAATTCATATGGAAGAGAACTGTAAACTCAGGGCTAATCCTCAATGGAGATTGAACCCTGTTATGAAAGAAGTTGTAAAGAAAGAAATTTTAAAGTGGTTAGATGTTGTAATTATCTACCATATTTCAGATAGTGCATAGGTTAGCCTAATTCACTGTGTTCCTAAGAAAGGAGGAGTAACTGTGACTATGAATGAACATAATGAGTTAATACCTACTAGACAAGTCACGAGGTGGTGAATATGCATTGATTATAGAAAATATTGTGTGTGCTGCCCTCCCATCTAGCCTTAATGAAAGTGAAGAACATGTTAAGGTGACACACGATTTTGTGTGAGAGCGCCACAACTTCCAATGTAGGCAACCTTTTTTGTACTGGATAGTCGTGCATTGACGTACATTTTTTCAATAGTTCCAATATAGTTATGTCATATGTGATATATTTCATTAAAATTTCACATGTAACTCATGTTGATGTATGAATTATATTTTAAAAATTAAAATACATTGAAGAACGACATGTGCTGAGGGTTATTTGTAATTTGTGTAGGAATGGACTGGAATGTGGGATATTCGAGCTTAACTATCTTGGATGGCTAACTTACAAGAGAATTCAAAACCACCATGAAATACCTGCTAATAGTCTCTGATGAATATTGCAATCGCTCTATAACTCTAATAGATTCGTTCTGTGATAAGTTGAAGAGGGTTATTGTTAACACCTATCTTCTTTTTGTTCTTGTGGATCCGTGCAATCAATGATGGTATTGAAGTTTATTAAGCATATCGATAAATATCTCTTTTGTCATATGGAACATGTTCGCAAATCATGTGGGGTGGCCCTATAATAGCTCACTGACCAATTTATCCCCAATATAACTCGAAGTCATACAAGGAGGTCGGTCGACATAGAAAAGGTAATACTCATATTAAAATATAAGAATAATAGCAACTTTTTATTATAGTCCAACTGTTCTGGATCCATACGAAAAAAGTTTTGAAAAGGACAATGCTAAAATTTCAACATAGAAGAGCTTAAACCATCTTAAGAAAACATAGAACTTCTGAAAATGGGATATAATAATCAGTAATATTATGATAAAAACATACTGATTGTGTGTTCTAGAAAGCAAATAAACAATCCATGAAACAAATTTGAAGGTCTAATAAGAAAACAAACAGGCACTATCTTAAACAGTCATTCATCCATGAAAGAAAGTAAATAATCTATTCGAAATTCCGGTTCTATCTTCATAAAAAACTGTTTGTAGGTTGGGCCTCCTAGGAACTTCACATAGTTTACATAGAGTTGTTTCTCCCCCTTAACTCCAGGATATGTATAGGACTCAAAGACAATCATCAATGGAGGTGTCGTGTGAGGTATTAAACTTAAATATGTAGGATTCAACTAATCTTGTTATTGTACCTTTGATGAAGGCAGCTCCTTTTTCTCTTTTCTCCACCCTGGGTCATTTTGACTCGCATGTGAATTAAACATCCCTGTGGCTTTGGCTGGGGTCTTCTCCTGAGTCACCTACCTGCTTAGTTCCAATGAAAACTGGTGAGCCGACAAACCCCTGCTTGCTTAAGGTGAAAGCATGAGCTACCGTTGGGACAACTCCATTGAACATGTCGTCCAGCTTCTTTCCAGAACCAGATCAATGCTACTAAATTTGAATTTTCTGACTGCCAACACTCCCAGGAAGTTATTACAACTTTTATTAGTTAAACAATTTTAGTGTGAAAAATAATGAAAGAAGAAGTAATCTTAGGTATGTTATTACCTCTAATTTTTCAGCTCACCAATCCTCCAGTGCATTAATTGTCCACTTCAATGGATCTCAACCCAATCTCGTTATTACCTTTTTGAGTTATTTCCATATTTTCCAATCCATCTTTAATTGATCTCACTTATTCTTAAATTTCATCCTATCAAAATCTTTTCCTGTCAATTTTTTGAATTTAGCCCTAAGATTTTGCCACCTTTCTTTGCTAGAATGGGTGGTGAGTCTATTTTCCAGCTCGATCTCCCTCAAACAAAAATCACAAAATATAATAGTGACCTTCCTATCCCATATGACAGATGATCCAGCCTTTTTAGTCTTATTCATTGTTTACTGTCAAATAAATGGATTACCATAGAATGAATTCTTTCATAACACAAAATGCTCCAGGAAAAAGACAATCACATTTCAAATAACTAATGATAACATAAAAATTGTCATAACAAAAAAAAAGATAAGCACATTTCATAAATTTTTGGTAATCGGTTAATGAGGCCAAACCAAAGAAAGCAAAAAGGTAGGGGCATTTAAATGCATACCAAATACATCTTAGGAACAAAACAACAACAAATAGACGAGAAAAGTAATGGTAAGGAGATCTACCTCACTTCATTCAAATACATCTTGGGTATGACCATTAACCTATTTCATTGATTACATTACCATTTCATAAAAAAATCCTAAATTAGCTCAAATTGATTAAGCTATGAATGAATGAAATGAGGTAGTTCTCCTTCTCAAATGTAATGGTTCCTTTACCAATTTTTAGAGTTACTGACATTTTCAATTATATCATTTCATGTGTCCTTGGTAGCTTCATATCATATTTTTAGCTCTCGACCATTGAAGAGTTCTTGAGGGATGAAATGATGAAGTTTATTGTTTTTTTTTTGTTTACTTAAAAAATAAAAAAATATATAGTTTGGCATAAGCTAGATAAATGCGCGAAACAAACGACATGATATCGTTTTCAAAACAACGTCCGCAGTTATAAGCTGCCCTAAACAGACACTTAATCATGCTAAATTCATCTGCCCATACCTTCCATTCCATCAACCAGCTAGAAAAGTAATGAAGATAAAATAATTTATACTATTGCTTTTTTTTCTCATGCAGCCAAGCCATATTCGCTTTTTCCAACCCTTCTCCCTCTGACCAATCGACCGAAGCTTCCCTCTTGCATACTCTCTCGCCGAATCAAGAAAACCTTTTTCATCACTCTCATTTTTGCACGCTCTTATCTCCCTCTGCAATTCCCCCTTTTCGAGGAGAAATTTTTTTATACGGAGTCTGGACACAGCTTTGCGTGCGGAACAGTAATATGCCGCCACATGTGCTATACCGAGCCCACCTAAAAAAATATTGAAGTGAAACCACGGATGTCATTGGGAGTGCTATTGAGGAGTTATTGGGGTATTAACTCAAATAATATCATAATAACCCTCAATAACCTCCGCAGTTTCACTCAAATAACCTCTATAATAGCCCTCAACAAGCTCTCAATAACCTCCGTGTTCCACTCCAATGAACCGTCCAAACAGACCACCTAAAATTTTCCGGTCATTTTCCAGCCGGACCGCAAGCCTCTCTCTGCCCAGGTCATCCGCTGCCTTCCTCTACCAAGTCTAGCAGCTCCGTCCTGCTCGCCGAACTCTCAACGATCTCCGTCCCTCTCCACTGAATCTTCTCCCCGCTGCATCACCCCAAGCAACCTGCCAGCTCTCTTTCTGATGAGCAACTCTAACGTCACAAAACAAAGCCAAAGTTCAGCCTTTCCACCCTCCTGTTTCTCCCGCCGGTGAACCATTCCACCGACGAACAGATTGCAACCCCTATTTCGTAGCCGTACCCTCTGAAGCTCTGAAGTTAATGTGTAAGCTTCTCTCTGGAAGAGTCCTTGTGGCTGTTTCAGTGCAAGGTCTTCTTCATCAGTTGTGTTCTTGAATCTGATTGATGGGAAGAACACACTAAAGTTGAGCCCTTTGGATGGTGCATAATGCCAGAAATGAACAAAAGGGAAGTAAAGGATAGGTAAGCTGAAGATGATCGAGGGCTGTGCAATAAAGATGAGCATAAGATCAACAACGATGCCATGGATTTAAATGAAGACTCATGTACTTAAAGTAGCAATAGTAGCACATATCCCTATGCCGGAGAAGCTGCAGCACAAATCATCAATTCCTATTGTTAGATTGGAGGGCTTTCTTAATTTGATGGTTAATTTAGGTCTTGTTGGAGAATGATGAGTGCAAACGTAGAGTGATGGTTAGTTAACCTCTAGCACTAGATCTATTGTCCTCGTGTAACATCTTTGTTATTAGTTGTTATTCCAATCCAGAACCAAAGCTTCTCTGGTCAAACTAGAGAACAGCATCGTCCACCTCAAAGAGGAAGAAAGGAAGGATGGTAAAAGCAGATTGGAGGGAATGAATTCTTATGCTTATATGTTGTTCATTTGCAGGCATATAAAGCCCCATGCACGCTTTTTAAGAACAGGGGTTTAAATATCCGCCTGATGGCTACATCATTTTTTTTGTACAGGTACACGGAGCCTCGTACATTTTATTTTAAGCGTGGTAGGTTATGAAGACCCAAAGATTGCAGTGTCGAAAAACTCTAACTATGAGCTCTTTTTTAAGCATGGTTGGAAGGTCCCAGCTCTTCGATGCGGTCCTCCGACAAGGGATGATGTTAGGAGGCAGTCGTCTAAATGCCGCTTAAAATGAGATTTTTGTCTAAGTGCCGCTTACAATGAGTAATCCAATTGAAATCATTTGGACTAAAATATAATCAAAATGAGGGGTCCTCAATTAGATATTAATGATTCAAATTATTATATAATTCATCTGCAAAGAACAAAATGAATATAAATAGAATTTGCAAAAGATCCACAGGAGACTCAACAACTCATCAACTAGCTTGAATGAAACCTTTGGGGAGTCAACTTGATCTCTCAATTGGGAGCTAAGCATGAGAGAGAAACTTGCATAAGGCCTACAGGGAGACTCAACGACTCGTCAATGAGCTAGACTGAAACCTGTAGAGATCCACCTGAGTATTCAAATGAGAACAAAATGTTAGAATGATACATAATTCTGAATATACAATCAAAGTCTAGAGTCTTTTAATTGCCACCAAATCTGCAATATCAATTACATAAGTGGACAAAAGATGAAATTGAAAGCTTGAAGGAAAAT
>JXCR01133192.1:16158-55171 GCA_002079205.1 Phalaenopsis hybrid cultivar
TTGACAAGTATGAATCACCTGCATGTGCTTCAACGTGTCTCTAAATATTCAAGCTTATGCGTCTGAGAATGATGTGCAGGTATTGGACCATCTTGTATGTATTTGATCCTACTTTTTAATGGGAATGGAGTTGATAGGATTGAGTCCCTACGAAGCCAATATGATCCTCCTCCTTACAAGGACTGGAGTTGACATGACCCATGCTTTTAATGTTGTAAGTTATTTTATTCCCCGATAATGACCATTTTGATTGTGAAATTCAATCAGATGGGTCTGTTTTAAAATTATGTTTCAAAGCTTATTTTGAATTCAATTATTTTAATTTACTGAACCTAATCCTCTGTGACCGGGACAGAGTTGACTGGGTACTGAAGATTTCAACTAGAGAGGTCCATTTTTAAAATAAAGAAATCAAACTCTATATTAAAATCTCAAATAATATATACTATGAACTCAATCCTCTATAAGCGAGTCAGAGTCGATAGGGTTCGAAATGGTCAATTCTTCGATGATGGTCGTATTGATAGTGAATCTCAATTAGAAGGGTCTATTTTCAAAATTATATTTTAAATTCTATTTGAACAAGTTCAAATGATATATATACTATGAACCTGGTCCTCTGTGAGTAGGACAAAGTCGATCGGGTTCAAGGATATCAATCCCCAATGTTGGTCATGTTGATAGTTAATCTCAACCAGAGGGATCTATTTTAAAANAGATATCAATCCTCAATGTTGGTCGTGTTGATAGTTAATCTCAACCAGAGGGATATATTTTAAAATTATGTCTCAAGGTCTATTATAAATTCAATTATTTCAATTATTGAATTTGATCATTTTTAAGCAGGACAAAGTCGATAGAGTTTGAAAAGGTCAATTTCCCGATGAGGGACATGTTGATCGTATATTTCAAACGGAGGACTCTATTTATGAAAATAAAAAAGCTAAATATATTTTAAATAAAAAATATAATATTTAAATGAAAAATTATGTCACCTAATGCTTTAAAGAAAAATTTNATTTTAAATTTAATTATTTCATATATTGAATTTGATCATTTTTAAGCAGGACAGAGTCGACAAGGTTCGAAAAGGTCAATTTCCCGATGAGGGACGTGTTGATCGTATATTTCAAACGGAGGACTCTATTTATGAAAATAAAAAAGCTAAATATATTTTAAATAAAAAATATAATATTTAAATGAAAAATTATGTCACCTAATGCTTTAAAGAAAAATTTCATTCACCCACCACAACAGTTTGTCGAGGTGGACAAATCAATGCTAACTCGTGCTCATAAAGAACCAATATCATATCAAACATATAATTAAATTCAAACTCAAAATAATTTTATGTCAGTAAGGACATGACCTGAGTCCTCTGTCTACATGGTTTTGCAGCCAAATGACAACACAAGAAGCAGTTATGACCAAAGCACTCTGACCGGGTGGTTTGCCGTCAAATGACACCATTATATTAAGACCACCACTGTAGTTCATATGTTCTTCAATGACAATTTGTCTTTTTGACTATTGAATCATATGATATATTTGATAGAGTAGAAAGCTCTCTGTAAGCTAATGTTGACTTAGATTAGTTCCCTTAAACAAATATTCACCCCAGATCTACAAGGTCCCCTTGGATGAAACAATGGCTATTGACAAGGATCTTTCAGGCAAGTTTGGTTGACTACATGCACTGACTAATTAGACCCGGGACCATGAAAACCCAGGATAACGAACCTATGGGAGCTTGATCAAGTTAGTCATCATTTCCCTCACCTTCAACTTTAAGTTTATGACAGTGATAATATTTATAATTTAAATTCTCAAAATTGTTGTTGTTATATGCAAAGTTTGAATACTTGACACCTAATAAATAGTCTCCATCAAATTGTTCTCCTATTATCAGGAGGAGTAATTAACCATAGAACTATTGTGGGATTTTAGAGACTTACTATCTGCCCCCATATAGTTTAGTGTGAGCTTTGAAAACATTGAGATGTTCTAATGGAATTACCATTCTTTATGACACCCATTTTTACTAATAGTCACTCAAATGTAAGCAAGACCCTTATTATCTAGAGTACTCTTAGGTATCCCTCAAGACGTAATTAACCAAAAAGAAATGTCTCTTTGGGAGTTGTTATTGACACTTGAACAAAAACATTCTTTTTGTTTATCTGGTTATAGGTTACTTATGTAGGGATTATTTTCGAGAATATTGTGTTTTGAAGTATTTTAATCGGACTGTATTTTGAAAGTATACTCTCAACCTATCACGCGAGGATTATCTTATATAAACTCTCCATGTTTCTTTTCAATTTATTTATCTATCTTTGGCGTATAATCTCATCATTCCGATTTCTTTCTTCTTCAGATTATCATTGATGATCCAGAAGAGAGATTTACTTGGAAAGGAGAAATCATATGATGATATGTGTGTGTGTATATGGCGACTCCAATTTTTAATTAAAAAGAGCCAAAAGCATACGTGACTATATGTTTTATGTCACAGTATTCCCAATCAAGAAGTAGCATCTTGGCACCTCTCAAAAAAGCACTTTGATGCCTCCCCAGTATGCACGTCACCTCCTAACTGTGAAGCTAAGACTTGGGCACTGTTGTTATTTGTGTAGGCACCTCCCTCGTCTCGCTTTGTTTCAAAACTCCAATGACTTCTGCTCTCGGACAGTTCCAAAAATAATGGTTTACTTGGCTTTAATAGCATATCTCATCATTTGGAAGAAAACATCGAAGCAAATATGGTCTCTCGCTCTCAATATTTCTCTCTCGCATACATTGTCTCTCCATCTCAATCTCACTTTTGTTCCCCCTCTCCTTTCCATTTTCAAAATTTCCATCTTTCTCCTTTTATTCTAATCCTACTCGAGATCCTCGAAAAAGGCGACGACAAGCATAAGAGCATAAACCCCTTTTTTGCCCTCTCCAGTTTATGACCATCGAAAGACCAACGCCTATTCTCTCCATTTCTCAAGTTGGTGTATGATGGAGAGTTTTTCTCCTTGTGTTATTACTTAATGATGTGAAATAGAAGTAAATTTCATATTTAAGTGTTTATTATTTATGTGGAATAAAAGTCACTTTCATATGTAGGCTCCTCCATGTATTTTTTACTAAGTAAAAAATAATAACTTTAATTTGTCTGTGGTTATTACTTATGTGAGACAAAAGTAACTTTCATGTGCATGTTTTCACCATGTATTTATTACTTAAGTATGTGAAATAGGAGTAATTTTTATATGTATGTGTTTCATATTTATTTGAAACAAAAGTGACTTTCATATATTGGGTTCTCCATATGTTCATTACTAAGTAAAAATAAATAAATAATAAAACTAACTTTTATGTGTAAGTTTTCTCCATGTGTTTATTACCTAAGTATATGAAATCAAAGTAACCTTCATTTGTATGTGTTGATTACTTATGAGAGATAAAAATGACTTTCATGGGTAGGTTTCTTGATGTGTTTTTGACTAGGTAGAAAAAAAATCAAAAGTAAATTTTATGTGTAGGCCTCTCCATATGTTTATTACTTAAGTATGTGAAACAAAAATATTTTCCATTTGTAGTTTGCTTATGTGAAGGTTAATACTTATATTTTGCTTATGCGAATTTAACTCTCATGCATAGTTTCATGTATAGTTTGTTTATTTGGAAGGGTTTTTCATATTTAGTTTTTTTTTTCACATAAAGTTTATGCGAAATTATGTTTTATGTGGTTTGCTTAAGAACTTCTCATGTGTTTGTATGTATAATCTTGGGAAATTCACATACATGTCACTTAATTCTCNCTTTTCATATTTAGTTTTTTTTTTCACATAAAGTTTATGTGAAATTAAGTTTCATGTAGTTTGCTTAAGAACTTCTCATGTGTTTGTATGTATAATCTTGGGAAATTCACATACATGTCACTTAATTCTCATGTATTCACATACATAAAACTTGTGAATTTATATACTTAATTGCTAAATTTTTATAATTATATATATATATATATATAAACTATTGAACATAGGTTAGTAAACCTAGATCGGAAACCTAAGTCCATACACATCCCTAAAATAGTTTATTCTAGAAGCCTAAGTTTGATTACTAGGTATCTCTAGTCAGTGTTAAGGACTATGAGATATAAAACCTCAAGCTTGTAAACCCCTTTGAGTATGTAGGTGTTGTAGAACGATGTAATCCACAGTTACAAATGAAGGCATCTGTAACCACCTCTATTTAGGAAGAACTACACTAGTCATCTCGAAGTTAATAGTGGAGGCTACCACATTGTTGGTTAATAGTCTAATGTTAGTGATGAACCTCGGAAGATGGAAAATCGTGGGTATCTTAATCGGTGACGTCATAACAAAATTTTGATTAGTCATTTGTCTCACTATAAAGTCTAGATTTACTTAGGGTTATGTTTTTGACTTCTATCAAGAAAATTTTCCAACTAATCTTATCCCNAGACAAAGTCGATCGGGTTCAAAGATATCAATCCCCAATGTTGGTCGTGTTGATAGTTAATCTCAACCAGAGGGATCTATTTTAAAATTATGTCTCAAGGTCTATTATAAATTCAATTATTTCAATTATTGAATTTGATCATTTTTAAGCAGGACAGAGTCGATAGAGTTCGAAAAGGTCAATTTCCCGATGAGGGACATGTTGATCGTATATTTCAAACGGAGGACTCCATTTATGAAAATAAAAAAGCTAAATATATTTTAAATAAAAAATATAATATTTAAATAAAAAATTATGTCACCTAATGCTTTAAAGCAAAATTTCATTCACCCACCTCAACCGTTTGTCGAGGTGGACAAATCAATGCTAACTCGCGCTCATAAAGAACCAATACATATCAAACATACAATAAAATTAAAACTCAAAATAATTTTTTGTCAGTAAGGACATGGCCTGAGTCCTCTGTTCATGTGGTTTTGCCGCCAAATGACAACACAAGAATCAGTTATGACCAAAGCCCTCTGACCAGGTGGTTTGCCGTCAAATGACATCATTATATTAAGACCACGACTGTAGTTCATATATTCTTCGATGACAGTCTGTCCTTTTGAATATTGAATCATATGATATATTTGATCGGGTAGAAAGCTCTCTGTAAGCTAATGTTCACTTATATTAGTTCCCTTAAACAAATATTCACCTCAGATCTACAAGGTCCCCTTTGATGAAACAATGGCTATTGACAAGGATTTTTCAGACAAGTTTGGTCGACTACATGCACTGACTAAGTAGACCTAAGACCATGAAAACCCAGGATAACGAACCGATGGAAGCTTGATCAAGTTAGTCATCATTTCCCCCACCTTCAGCTTTAAGCTTATGACGGTGATGATTTTTATAATTTAAATTCTCAAAATTGTTGTTGTTATATGCAAAGTTTGAATACTTGACACCTAATAACTAGTCTTCATTAAAGTGTTCTCCTATTATCAGGAAGAGTAATTAACCATAGAACTATTGTGGGATTTTAGAGACTTACTATCTGCCCCTATAGCTTAGTGTGAGCTTTGAAAACATTGAGATGTTCTAATGGAATTACCGTTCATTGTGACACCTATTTTTACTAGTAGTCACTCAAATGTAAGCAAGAACCTTATTATCTAGAGTACTTTTAGGCATCCCCCAAGACCTAATTAACCAAAAAGAAATGTCTCTTTGGGAGTTGTTATTGACACTAGAACAAAAATATTCTTTTTGTTTATCTTGTTATAGGTTACTTATGTAGTGATTATTTTCACGAATATTGTGTTTTGAGGTATTTTAATCTGACTGTATTTTGGACGTATACTCTCAACCTATCACACGAGGATTATCTTATATAAACTCTCCATGTTTCTTTTCAATTTTTTTTATCTATCTTTGACGTAATTCTCATCATTCCGATTTCTTTCTTCTTCAGATTATCATTGATGATCCAAAAGAGAGATTTACTTGGAAAGGAGAAATCATACGATGATATGTGTGTGTGTGTGTGTGTGTGTGTGTGTGTGTATCTGGCGACTCCAATGTTCAATTAAAAAGAGCCAAAAGCATACGTGACTATATGTTTTATGTCACAGTATTCCCAATCAAGAAGCAGCATCTTGACACCTCAAAAAAGCACTTTGATGCCTCCCCAGTATGCACGTCACCTCCTAGCTGTGAAGCCAAGACTTGGGCACCGTTGCTCTATGTGTAGGCACCTCCCTCGTCTCGCTTTGTTTCAAAAATCCAATGAGTTCTGCTCTCAGACAATTTCAAAAATAATGGTTTACTTGGCCTTAATAGCATATCTCATCATTTGGAAGAAAACATAGAAGCAGATATGGTCTCTCCCTCTTAGTTTCTCTCGCTCTCAATATTCCTCTCTCGCATACACTGTCTCTCTATCTCAATCTCATTTATGTTTCCCCTCTCCTTTCCATTTTCAAAACTTCCATTTTTCTCCTTTTATTCTAATCCTAATCGAGATCCTCGAAAAAGGCGACGACAAGCATAAGAGCATAAACCCTGTTCTTCGCCCTCTCCGGTTTATGAGCATCGAAGGACCAACGCCTGTTCTCTCCATTTCTCAAGTTGGTGCATGATGGAGAGTTTTTCTCCTTGTGTTATTACTTAATGACGTGAAATAGAAGTAAATTTCATATTTAAGTGTTTATTATTTATGTGAAATAAAAGTCATATTCATATGTAGGCTCCCCCATGTATTTTTTACTAAGTAAAAAACAATAACTTTAATTTGTCTATGGCTATTACTAATCATGTGGCTATTACTAAGTAAATTAAACAATAACTTTAATTTGTCTATGGCTATAATCATGTGCATGTTTTCACCATGTATTTATTACTTAAGTATGTGAAATAGAAGTAATTTTTATATGAATGTGTNATAGCATAAATAGAAAAATCCAACGCATGGTACTCGTCACTATTTCCAAGTTCAACAGCCATGTGCTCCAGCAAGCGAAGGATGCGTAGAGAAGACTAATTGCACAATAAAAAAAATATCTTCAATGTCGGATTCAATTTATCTCACTTATTAAAACAAATAAAAAGCAAAAAAAAAAAAAAAAAAAAANAAAAAAAAAAAAAAAAAAAAAAAAAAAAAAAAAGGAAAAAGTGAAGCTTCTAACTTTAGTGATAACAAACAAAAAAATTTGTTATAGTTCCTCTAATTGAAGATCTCACATATGGACGACTACTTAATAAAAAAAAATTAGCTTCTAATTGGCGGAATCAAAATTAAGTGTGCATTTGGGACAGCTTGTGCGTTTCAGGATAAAGTATAAACAACTTATTCTGAAACGCAGCTCACGGGTTGACCGCAGTGTTCGACCCTCGGCCTGCGTTTAGCGTAAAAATTGAACCGCGTTTTCGGATAAGCAGACAAAACGCGTGAACAAAATCGTACCGCGACGTTTTTAAAAACGCACCCACACTTATAAGCTGCCCAGACGGGGCCTTAAGGAGAGTGAAATAAAAAAATAATGAATATTGAAGTTTAACATTTTCTTCTTCTTAAAATTTTTTAAAATTATTAAAAATATGTTTATTAAATTTAAAATAGTTTTTTTTATCAAGTGTTTATATTAAAGGGTACGGAAAGTGCCTCCTTTAACGGGTCCGTTTGGGGCAGCTTAAAAGTGCGGGCGGCGTTTTCAAAACGCCGCCGTACCGTTTGGTTCGCGCTTTTCGTCAGCTTATCTGAAACTGTGTTTGGGTTCCCGCGGACCGCGTTTCAGGATAAGCAGTTTATCCTGAAACGCACAAGCTGCCCCAAACAGACCCTAAGGGTATGCCCGACTGTCCGACTGTTACCTCCTCTCAAGTGAATAGTCCAATTGTTGGACTTTTAGCTTTAGCTTGTGTCTATGATAATAAAATCTTATTTTGGGAAAGCATTATGTTAGAAAATCTACAATTTTATTATATGTAAAAATGTGGTTAATAATCATCTACTTGGAGATATGATCTCTAATACAGTGGTAATCAATCTTGATATAATTTGTCCAGCAGGAAAGATTATGCTAATTTTAATAGGCATTGCACAGGTACTATGTGAAGCTTGTTCGTCGGTGGATGGGCGATTCTAAACTCCTATTTAAATTATCTTAATATAATGATACTTGTCAATGCTCTGTATTATATTTTTAATGAAGGAATATCCTCTTTTATTTTTATTTTTATTTTTATTTTTGAAAATTCCATAGACTAAGGTATTATTNGTCCAAGAGTTGGTTAATCTTTTTCTTGTGTCTTTCGATGGAGGGATTATTGCGTACAAACACCGCATGCATCTCTGCAAGCGGTGTTCAATCTTGGCCGTAGATCATGGTGATCTACGGTCAGGATTATTTTCATTTAAAAAAAAAAAGTAAAAAATTTTAAGTGGGGCCTACCGAAATACATCAGAACCGTAAATCAGATGATTTTCGGTCCGGATCGGACACCGCACGCAAGCTGCGTGCGGTGCCCGATCCGNGACCACTTCTCAAAAGTATCAATGGTTCGCTTCACCGGATCCCACATAGGCCCATTGATCCTCTTTTCAATTCCTTTCAAAATTTTCAATCCTTCTTGAGCTGATCCTACTTATTCTTTAATTGTATTTATCACACTCTTTGTTTATACTTTTCTTTAATTTTTTGATAATATTTTGCCACCCTTCATTGTTGAAATAGCTTGTAGGTATATTTTCGAGATTTATCTCCATGAGGCAAAGGTCACAAATATTATTTTTGTTTCTTTGTCTAACATTGCGAGTGTACTAGCCTCTTTGGTCTTAACCATTGTATTACTGATCCCGACTGTTTATATGCAACAGTATAACAATGACTTTAACTATAATTTTCACTTATATTTCCTTTGCAATAGAACCAAAAACTTGATCCTAAAGAAAATAAGAATTTAACCCTTGAATTTATATATATTAGGATACTACACAAGTATACGTATTGTTATCAAGTAATATAGGACTTTTTGATTAAGACCTCAATATCGAACCCACAAGAAAATTATGCAATATGCACTATTCAACAATAAACTTTCTATTCTAAAAAGACAATTACTTAAACTATAGATATTTTCATATTATTAAAATACCATTTTTTTGTATTCTTCATATTTTGACAAAACAATAACAACTAAATAAGTTAGCTTGAGTTTATGTAAAAGAAAATCACTTGATATGAAAATACATATCTCCTTATCATGAATCAGTAATAAGTATAAAAATTCTGTTGTGGAAGTATGCTAATTGTGTTGTGCCAAATATGAGCAATTATATTATTTACCCTTACTAGAGATGCTATAAATAACATTGGCTAATTTAAAGTTTGAATTCTTCTAAAGATCGGCTAGACAGGGAAGATACTAGCTCTCACTCTAGAGTTCCCTTGATTCTCTCCACCTAAGGGCTATCATCTCGCATCAGAACCTAAAACAATAATCATGGATGGTTAAGTTCATGGGAGTTGAATGCAAATAAATAAGAAAATATACTTTTCTAGGAATAACTCTCCACAACTTCCATCCAAACTTTAATTACTTATCATTTTAAGGAGAAAGATAAAGAAAAACTACTCAGAATTCATGGAGAAAACAAAACCACACTTTAGTTTAAAAGTAGAAATCAATATCAAACCAACAAAGAAGTCTCGATTAAAACCAAAAGTAGTTTAAAACAAAAGATAAAAACTTATCTCAAATTCTCACCACACTCTTGAAGTCAAAATAAAACTAAAAACAAAAGAAAAAAGTAAATTTTGTGGTGCCTGAATCTCTCAACAAGATTCTCCACGATCTTCTTCTCAAGACTCCATCAATCTCTCCCTCTTTAAGCACCCACTTCAAATGTAAAAACTTCCTTCTTTTATAAATCTTCAAAAGGTGCCTTCTTCAAAATGTGTGCACATTCGATGAATCCTCCAAAGGATGCCTCCTTTCACAAGTATTTTAATAGTATTTTTGTTCTTAGTGGTCATAACCACCTTCTTAAGCCAATAAGTGCCTCAAATACCTCTTCAAAATTTGGCCAAATGAAGAAAATTGTCAAATAACTGCCTCTGGCGCTTAGGCACGACCTTCTCGATTTAACCGGCGCTTAAACGTCGGATCTGGCGCTTAGGTGTCAAAACACTTTAGCACAATTTTCACATCTTTGCTCCAAATTTGATCCTTTTTCACTCCTTTAAGCCTTTTTTCACCTTTTTACTTGTACCTGAAAGAAAAACACACAAATACCTACCATTAAAGCGCAATATCTCAAAAATAGGTATAAAAATGTGACTAAAAACACTATATATTTTAGGTGCACCAGCATCTAAGAGCCAGATCCGGCGCTTAAGCGCCAGTGAAATAGAGAAGGCCGCGCCTAAGCGCCAGAGGCCCTGCGCTTACGCGTCAGAGACAGTTATTTGACAGTTTTCTTCATTTGACCAAATTTTAAAGAGACATTTGATGTACCTATTGACTAAAGAGGGTGGTTATGACCACTATGAACAAAAATATTATTAAAAGACTTGTCAAAGGAGACATCCCTTAGAGAATATATCAAATTTGGACACATTTTGAAGAATTTCCAAGGCACCTCTTGGGAAATTTATAAAGGAAGGAAATTAAGACATTTGAAGGGGGTGCTTGAAAGTTCTGAAAAGAGTTTGAAGAGGAGTTCTGAGGAGTTTTGAGAGATAGTTTTGGAGAGATTTTCAGGTACCACACAAATTTACTTTATCCTTTTTGTTTTTAGTTTATTTTTAGGGTGTTGTAATCGAGAAGAGATTCAAAGGCATTTCAAGAGTTTGGTGGAGGATTTGAGATAAATTTTTATCTTTTGTTTTTAAACTACTTTTGGTTTAATCTGAGATTTCTTTTTGATGATAATGATTTCTACTTTTAAATTAAAGTGTGGTTTTATTTTCTCCATGGATTCCGAGTAGTTTTCTTTATCTTTCTCCTTAAAATGATAAGTAATTAAAGTGTTGGATGGAAGTTGTTTTTCTTTATCTTTCTTCTTAAAATGATAAGTAATTAAGTTTTGGATGGAAGTTATGGAGAGTATTAAGTTGGAAGAAGTTGTGATGATTTAAATCCATGCACTTCATTTACTTCTTGATTTGTCCAATCCAATGTATTCTGAGTAGTTTTCTTTATTTTTTCCTTAAAATGATAAGTAATTAAAGTTTGGATGGAAGTTGTGGAGAGTATTGATCTTTAATGTTCTTCTTGAAATGATAAGTAATTAAGTTTTGGATGGAAGTTGTGGAGAGTATTGATCTTTAATGTTGGAAAGAAGTTGTGGTAATTAAGTTTTGGATGGAAGTTGTGGAGAGTATTGATCTTTAATGTTGGAAAAAGTTGTGAAGTGTTGGATGTAAGTTGTGGAGAGTATTGATCTTTAATGTTGGAAGAAGTTGTGATGATTGTTTTGGATGGAAGTTGTGGAGAGTATTGATCTTTAATGTTGGAAGAAGTTGTGATGATTTATTCCATGCACTTTATTTACTTCTTGATCTGGCCCATCTAGATGTTAAAATTTGTTGTGGGAACATGTAAGAACCGAGATGGTATTGTCTCAGTCAACAATTCGAAAGAATCACATGAAGTTGTATGAATGAGAATGTAATTCATATAATTTTGTGAAAATAAATAGAAAAATAAAATTTGAAGGGTTTAGAGTTAGAAGACTTTAATGTGACAGGTTAAAGCCCCCAACTTGGTTTATTATTTGTGGTTCTGATACCAGATGTTAGCCCTCGGGTGGAGGGAATCAAGAGAACTCTAGAGTGAGAGCTAGTATCTTTCCTACCTAGCCAGTCTTTAGAAATATTCAAACTTTAAATTAGTCAATATTCTTTATAACATCTATAGTAAGGGTAACGAATATAATCTCTCTTATTTGGCACAATACAATTAGCATACTTCCACAACATAATTCTTATACTTATTACTGATTCATGATAAGGAGTAAGGTATTTTCAAATGAAGTGATTTTCTTTTACAAAAATTCAAGTTATCTTATTTAGTTGTTATTGTTTTGTCAAAATATCAAAAATAACAAAAAAAAATTTGAATTTTAATATTGTGAAAATATCTATAGTTTAAGTAATTGTCTTTTTAGAATAGAAAGTTTGTTGTTCAATAGTGCATATTGCATAATTTTCCAGTGGGTTCGATAACAGGTCTTAATCAAAAAGTCCTATATTACTTGATAACGATATGTATACTTGCGTAGTATCCCAATATATATAAAAGTTAAATTCATATTTTCTTCAGGATCAAATTTTTGTTTCTGTTGCAAAGTAAGGAAATATACGTGAAAATTATAATTAAATTCATTGTTATACTATTGCATATAAACTATCGGGATCAAGTTTTGGCACCGTTGTCAGGGAAAATTAAATAAGAAGATTGATTTAAAAGCAAATTTCTATTTTTAGAAAGTCTTATTTAAAATTTAAAAAGTTATATTATTTTATGTTGTGTGTTTTATTTTATTTTATTTTATGTTAGTGTATGCGTAGTTCATGTTCTAAAGGGCTCGTACCCTACGATTATGAATTAGAAAGAATTGTTAAAAAAATCAGAAAAACAAAAAAATTAAAAATCTTGAAAAATCTAAAAAAAATTATAGAAATGACAAACTAAAACAATCAAAATGCTGAAATTCATCAAGAATTTAGACCTTTACGAGATTATGCCAACCCTACAGTAGATGAACCTCATTGTAGTATTCAAAAACCTACTGTAGTAGCTAATTCATTTGAACTTAAACCAGATATTATCCAAATGATATCAAATAATTAATTTAGGGGATCACCAACTGAAGATTCAAATTTACATCTTGCCAATTTTTTAAAATTGTGTGCTACATTTAAATATGATGATGTATCAGATGATGCCATAAAACTTAGGTTATTTTCTTTCTCACAGAGGGATAAAGCTATGATGTGGTTGAATTTGTTAGCACCTAGATCTATCAGAACTTGGTGTGATTTAACACAAAAATTCCTTGCTAAATATTTTCCTCCATAAAAAACTGCGAAGCTTAGAAATAATATTACATCTTTTAATCAGTTTGAAGGGGAATCCTATTTATGAAGCATGAGAACGATTTAAAGAACACTATACCAGATTGGTTAATAATTCAAACCTTTTATAATGGATTAATTGGTTCTCTTAGATTTATTACAATACCAGATTGGTTAATAATTTAAACTTTTTATAATGGATTAGCAGGAGTTAGATATGTGTCACTTAAAGAAAATTTAAAGTTAACTTAGAAAAACCAGCACCTCCATTTCTTTAGAATCTTCATCAACAGAAGTTGGATAAGCAATTTTCAAAATTTCTGGGGATTTTTAAGAAACTTACAATTAATATTTCATTTGCTGAAGCCTTAGAACAAACACCTAGCTATGTAAAGTTTATGAAGGATATTCTCAACAGAAAAAGGAAGTTTGAAGATAATGAGACGTTGCACTTAATTAGGAGTGCAGTGCTATCATTCAGAAAAAGCTTCATGAAAAACTTAAAGATCCTGGTAGCTTTACAATTCCATGTGCGATAGCATACATATTTTATAGGAAAGCTTTATGTGATTTAGGTGTAAGCATTAACCTTATGTCATTATCAATATTTAAAAGATTGGGATTAGGAGAAATAACCTCAACTACTGTAACTCTGCAGTTAGCAGATCGTTCGATAATGTACTTTAAAGGAGTTATAGAAGATGTCCTAGTGAAAGTGGATCAATTTATCTTTCCTATTGATTTCATTGTGCTAAGCATATGGAGGAAGATAAAGAGATACTTATCATTTTAGGGAGACCTTTCCTAGCCACAGAAGGAAAGGAAGATAAAAAGATACCTATCATTTTGGGGAGACATTTCCTAGCCATAAGAGCAATGATAGATGTGCAAAAATAGGAATTAACAATGTGCGTCAATGATCAAATTGTTATTTTTATATTTCAAGATCAATGAAGTATTCTGCAGAAGGTAAAGAGGAGAGTTGTAGGAAATAAATTAAATAGAGTTATATGGGAGAATTTTGAGTGAGAGGAGAGTTGTAGGAAATAAAAATAGTCATTTAAGTGTTATGAGACCATTTAGGGGTGGTATACTTAGGCCAATAGTGCATTTTAATTAAATTTAAAAATCTCAAAAACCATGCACTAGCGCCTAAGCGCCACATTCTTGCGCTTAAGCGCGATGTAACCCGAGAGGCAGGCACCTAAGCACCACTTACCCGTGCTTAAGCGCCAGTTCACAAAAATTGGTTCGCGAAAGGTTAAAAGTGAAAATTAAACCCAAAAATTTCCATTTTCATGTTGTCATCTTCTTCTTCACAAGTTTGCAATTTTGAGAGCTAGCGCAAGCCATTAAGTGGAGATTTCTTGGTGGAATTGAGCAAAATTTGCTAGATTCGGATTTTTTAAGGTAAGAGCTTTACTTCTATGTAAAAATTTTGGATTTTCACCATGTATTTTGAGTATATTTGGAAGAAGTCAAAAATTCAATATTCATGGTGAAAATTGAGGAAAAATCTATGGAAATTGTATAGGAAGTGTAGTTTAAAACTTGATTTTTGAAGTTATTGTGGAATTTTATGAAATTTGTAGCATGGCACCAAGAATGAAGAGGAGCAAAGAAAAAAGCCACTTTGATTCAAATTTGTGAGTTCAAAAGCTCAAGATAGGTACAGTGATGCTCTGCAATGACGAAAGTTTATCTAGGAGTGTTGTTTCAAAAATCCAGGTGGATCTATAGAATATTTGATCGTTTGCCGAAAGTTGGAACGATTCAGTTGTTTTTCTACTGTGGCAGTTATTACTGTAGTTTGGGAGTTTTATGCAAACCTCTCTGAAGCTGAAGAGGATCGAGTCATGGTTCGAGAAAAATTGGTACCTTTTTCATAAGAGATAATCAATATGTTTTATCATTTGCCACCTGAGACTTTGTGTTTTTATGATAAATATAGTCCGACTGAGATGGAACCAGACGAGATTATTTCCTATTTAACTGTTGGAAGAGGACTCTAGAAAATCACAAATGAGAGAAGAGTCAACTTTGCCACATCAAAGTTAAGTGCACCTTCGAAGGCGTGACACTATTTTATTTTTGCTCGTTTGTTATCGAAGAATCATCTCAGTGAAGTTACCAGAGAGAGGGCGACGTTGAATTATTGTATCCAGGAAGGAAAGCTCATCAACATTGGAGCTTTGATTTATCAGACTATCATCAGTTCTGCTACTGCCACTACTACTGCAGGTCTGAGATTTGCTTCCTTGATCTTTTCTTTACATGAGCAGACTGGAGTGAGATACGATAGCTGGGTGGAAGTACTGTTGCCTTTAAAGCCAATTACTAGTGTTAATGTGAAGTCATATTCGGAGCATTCTATTTTTGGCTGTAGAGAAGGATTTTCAAGGAGTTACAGAATGGAGACGTATTCTGCTTCTACATCTAGACCATCTACTTCTACAGGTGAGTCCATAGAAACTCAAAGTCAAATATTACAGAGGATGGTGGACAATATCAATTATACCGCATATAAGGTAAGAAATTTAGAAAGCTTTGCAGACCACATTGATGGGTATAATAGAAGAAAAAGTGATTATGAACAGAAATTTCACTCATCTTTAGAAAACCTCATTAGGGGTAACATAGGAGTGCAATTTCCTCCATATCATAGATACCCTGATTATGATCCTACAAATGTCTGGAATAGCGATGATTCTGAAGATGATGAGAAGGAGGACTGAGTGATTTATTTTTATGTTTTTAATATGTGTTAGTGTATGTGCTTTGGACTTGAGACTTGTGATGTGTTTTTTATTTTTATGTTTGGACTTAAGACATGTGATGTGATGTGTTTTTATGTTTTGGACTTGAAACATGTATATTTGTGTATTGGTTTGGGTTTTGTGATGTGTGAGACTGTTATTTTGTTTAATTGAATTGTGATGTTGTGTTTTGTTAGTAGTTTGTTTTAAAATTTTAGGGTAGTAATTGTTGTTGTGTGTTGATTATTGTGTTAGTTAGTTAAGGATTGAACTTATTTCTATGTCTCGTGAAAAGTTAAAAATCTTGCTAACTTTAGTTTTAAATTTTAAACTCAGAAAACTGCTACCCTGTATTTTTCTGTTATCATGTTAATGTGTGTTTTTATGTTGAGATTGGAAATCAAAGTTAGTGTGATAGTTTGTTTTTATGTTTGTATCAACTACTTAAAAGTTTACTGAATCTCTACATGTTGAATTGAAATGAAAATGATAGAAAATTAATCAAAAATTAATTTTACTCTTGTTTTTAGTTTTATACTTGTATAATTAAGGTATAAAAATTCTTGTAACCATGTTATTTCAAATTTTCATTCTTGCTTATTTATATTTGTTGTTAAATTGTTTAATCTGTTAAAAATTTAAGTTTGGGGGGGATGAAAAATATTTTTAAAGCTTGAATTTTATTTGTTCTTAAATGTGCTACAAGTAAATTTGATTTGAAAAGAAAAATGATTATATATATGAAGTTATATTATGGAAGTAAAATTTGATTATAGAAATGAGTAAGAAAATTTAGTTAAAATTATGAGTGATGAAGAAAAACTTTCATTTAAAAATTTTTAGTGTGGAAAATGTTAAATATAGTATAACTATCTTTAGTAAGAAAAATTGTATTTTTGAAAAATTTAGAAATTTAGACTTTTATTTTTAATACTTAAATTTCTTTTGTTGAAAATAATCTTCAAAACTAGTGTTATATTTTTAAGTAAAAGATTTATATCAGGACTTTACTTTAGGAAAGGAGAAGTGGAATTCAAAACCATTAAAGACCTATCCAGATATAGTAATCCTTACCTAGAAAAGAAAAAGAAAAAATAAGGGAGGAGAAGCTTGAGGATTAGTGTCTAATCAAAAATTGGTTCCACATTTGAACTTTTTAAAGTATAAGAGTTGAGAAACTATTAAACTTAAGGATATAATATAGTAAGTAAAATTATTCTTAATAAAAATTTTTAAGTGGAGATAATAAAAGGACTAAAGTCTAAACTTGGAGAATCTACAATATTTATGAATTAGATAGGAACTTGTATTTTCATCTTTCTTAACATTAAAAATTTCTAAACTTTAAGTTTTTCTTATTTACTGAATATTTTTTCTAAATTGGACTACTATATTTCTAAATATAAATTTTAGTAACTCCTAAAGAAACTCATATACATATATATTTATTTAGTTTTTAAAGATTGAAGTGTCACTTAGGGGATAAGTAACATTTTAAGTTTGGGGGATTTTGATACACCTAAAATATATAGTATTTTTAGATGCACTATATCTATTTTTGAAATATTGGGCTTTAATGGAAGATATTTGTGTGTTTTTCTTTCAGGTACAAGTAAAAAGTTGAAAATAATAAAAGGAGTGAAAAAGGATCAAATTTGGAGCAAAAATGTAAAATTTGTGCAAAAGTGCTTTGGCGCCTAAGCGCTAGAGGCCCTGTGCTTAAGCGTTAGAGACAATTATTTGGCGGTTTTCTTCATTTGGTCAAATTTTGAAGAGACATTTGAGGCACTTGTTGGCTAAAGAGGGTGGTCCTGACCACTAGGAACAAAAATATTATTAAAAGACTTGTGAAAGGAGACATCCCTTGGAGAATACATCGAATTTGGACACATTTTGAAGAATTTCCAAGGCACCTCTTGGGAAATTTATAAAAGAAGGAAGTTGAGACATTTGAAAGGGGTGCTTGAAAGTTCTGAAATGAGTTTGAAGAGGAGTCCTGAGGAGTTTTGAGAGATAGTTTTGGAGAGATTTTTAGGCACCACACAAAATTACTTTATCCTTTTTATTTTTAGTTTATTTTGAGAGTATTGTAAAAGAGAAGAAATTCAAAGGAACTTCAAGAGTTTGATAGAGGATTTGAGATAAGTTTTTATCTTTTGTTTTTAAACTACTTTTGGTTTTAATTGAGATTTCTTGTTGGTTTGACAATGATTTCTACTTTAAAACTAAAGTGTGGTTTTGTTTTCTCTATGAATTCCGAGTAGTTTTCTTTATCTTTCTGCTTAAAATGATAAGTAATTAAAGTGTTGGATGGAAGTTGTGAAGAGTATTAATCTTTAATTTTGGAAGAAGTTGTGATGATTTAATTCCATGTACTTTATTTACTTCTTGATCTGGCCCATCTAGATGTTAAAATTTGTTGTGAGAACAAGTAAGAACCGAGATGGTATTGTCTCCGTCAACAATTGGAAAGAATCACGTGAGGTTGTATGAATGAGAATGTAATTCATATGATTTAGTGCAAATAAATATGGAAATAATCTTTGAAGGGTGTAGAGTTCACTTTAAAGTGACAGGTTAAAGCCCCCAACTTGATTTATTATTTTAAGTTCTGATACTTGATGTTAGTCCCCAGGAGGAGGGAATCGAGAGAACTTTAGAGTGAGAGATGATATCTTCTCTGCCTAGCTAGTCTTCAGAACTATTCAAACTTTATATTAGCCAATGTTCTTTATAACATCTCTATTAAGGTAAATAATAAAATTGCTCTTATTTGGCACAACACAATTTGCATGCTTCCACAACATAATTCCTATACTTATTACTGATTCATGATAAGGAGAAAGATATTTTTCAAATTTAGTACTTTTCTTTTACATAAACTCAAGTTATCTTTTTAAATTGTTATTGTTCTGTCAATATATCAAAAATACCAAAAAGACTTGAATTTTAATACTGCGAAAATATTTATAGTTTAAGTAATTGTATTTTTAGAATAAAAAGTTACTGTTCAAAAGTGCATATTGTGTATTCTCCCTGTGGGTTTGATATTCAGGTCTTAATAAGAAAATCTTATATTACTTGATAACGATACATATACTTGTGTAATATACCAATATATATATAAATTGAAAAGTTAAATTCTTATTTTCTCCATGATCAAGTTTTTGGCACTATTGTAAAATAAGGAAATATAAGTGAAAACTATAATTAAAGTCATTGTTATACTATTGCATATAGACAGTCAGGATTAGACGCCAAAACACTTTCACACAAATTTCACATTTTTGCTCCAAATTTGATCATTTTTCACTCAGTTTAGCTATTTTTAACCTTTTTACTTGTACCTGAAAGAAAAACACACAAATACCTTCCATTAAAGCACAATATCTCAAAAATAGGTATAAAAATGAGTATAAAAACACTATATATTTTAGGTGTATCAATTTCTATGATGAAAAAAACAAAACTACATAGATAAAAATGCAACAATATATACACATGCACACACTCCACCACACCAACATACTACACCTCCACATGACTCTGCAACAACACATTCACACGCCACAGCATCACACATTCCACCACACCACACCATCACACATCCACACACTGTACCACACCATACACCTCCATACACCTAACCAACCAACATACTACACCTCCAAACCACTCCACAACAACAAACTCACACACCACACCATCACACACTCCACCACACCATCACACCTCCACCCACCATCATACCACCACACACTCTGCTATACCACATACCTCCACACACCTAACCGACAAACATACCACACCTCCACACCATTCCACAACAACACAGGCACACACCACACCATCACACCTCCACCACACCATCACACCTCCATACACTCTACCAGACCAACATGCCACTCCTCTACCCCAATCCACAACAACACATTCACACACCACACCATCACACACTCCACCACACCACGTCATCAAACCTCCATTATACCATCACAACATCGCACCTCCAACACACCATCACACCTGCACAAAATCCACCACACCAACATACCATACCTCCACACCATTCCACAACAACAAAGTCACACACCACACCATCACACACACTCAACCACACCACACCATCACACCTCCACCAACTCCACCAAACCAACATACCACACCTACACACCACTCTACAACAACACACTTACACACCACTCTACAACAACACACTTACACACCACACCATCACACACTCCACCACACCACACCATCACACCTCCACCACACCATCACACGTCCACGCACTACATCACACCACACACCTCTACACATCCAACCAACCAACATACCACACCTTCACAACACTCCACAAAAATAAAGTGATCACCACACCATCCCACACTCCACTACACCATCACACCTTTACACACTCCACCACACTAACATGTCACACCTTCAAATCACTCCAAAACAACAATCACACACTAAACCATCACAAAATTCACCACACCATCACACCTCCACCACAACATTACACCTCTATAAACTCCACCACACCTCCACACCACTCCACAATAATACATTCACACACCAAACCATCACACACTTCACCACACCACACATCACACCTCCACCACACCATCGCACTATTACACTTCCACCACACCATCACACACCATACTATCACACATCCATAAACTCCACCACACCAACATACCACACCTCCATACCATTTTACAACAACACCGTTGCACACCACACCATCACACACTCCACCACACCATCACACACTCCACCACACCACACCATCACTCACCACACTATCACAGCTCCACCACCTCCACCACACCAACATACCACACCTCCACACCACTCCACAATAACACATTCACACACCACACCATCACACACTCTACCACACCACCACATCACACCTCTACTGCACCATCACCCCTCTGCAAGCTCCATCACACCTCCACACCACTCTAAAACAACAAATGCACAC
This sequence comes from Phalaenopsis hybrid cultivar, assembly GCA_002079205.1. Classification (NCBI taxonomy): domain Eukaryota; kingdom Viridiplantae; phylum Streptophyta; class Magnoliopsida; order Asparagales; family Orchidaceae; genus Phalaenopsis; species Phalaenopsis hybrid cultivar. The sequence goes on from JXCR01133192.1 coordinate 36,951, forward strand.
ACTACACCTTCACACATTCCACCACGCAACACCATCACACCTCCATCGCATCATCAAACACCACACCACCACACCATCACACCTCCATCACACCATCATAAACCACACCATCACAATTCCTCAAACTCCACCACAATAACATAACACACATCCACACCACTCCACAACAACACAGTCACACACCACACCATCCCTCCACCACCTCCACCACATCAACATACCACACCTCCACACCTCTCCACAATGACACATTCAAACATCAAACCATCACACACTTCACCAAACCACATCATCACAGCTCCACCACAACAAAACACCACACTATCTCACCTCCACACATTCCAACACACCACACACAAACCACACACAAACCACACCAATACATATAGACCACATAAAATACTTATGGCCACAACAAATACATACAGATCACAACAAACCACCACACCACAGGACCACGACACACTTGCTTATTGCTTACCCATGGCCACAACAAATACATACATACCACATCATAGGTCCACAACACACTTGCTCAAGAAAAAAATCCTACTCTAAAATAGAGCCAACACCTGCTCCTCATAGTTGCAAACTGACCAAAGGAAAATATGTTGAGATTTTCATACCTATTTTACACTGATTTTGATGATATTGCACTTTAAAGAAGGGTATTTTTGATGTTTTGTTGCAATATGATGAATTATGGACTTTTGGAGAAAAAGAAAAAAAATGGTGCAATTTGAAGCAAACACGAGCAAGAAATGGAATTTTACCCTGTCACCTTTCGATAAGTTTTTCGATGCTTAATCTCTTTTACACTTCTTGCATATTTTTTAATGAGATTACACTTTAAAGGAAGGTTGTTTTCATGCTTATTTTGTAGGGTTATCTGTTAGGAACACAACGCAATTGAAATGGGTCGAAACAGAGCCAAACGGAGTGAAACGGTGGAGCTGTGCAGTCTGCTCGTCGACGACGCCCAAAACGGCGCCGACGGCGAGATTTACCCGAGAAGACCAAAAAATGACAGAAAAGCTCGCCGACAGNGTACTATGGTCTCTTCCATCTTGTCATCATTATTTCATCTTTAGAATTGTCTTCATCACCAATGTTGATAGTTGGCCTAGTCTGTTCAATAAATAAATTGATCCTTCCTTGTCCACGTCCCCGGCCTCAATCTCGGGTGCGCGAACTAAAAGACCTTTCACCATCTTGTTGTAAGGGAGTGATGGAAGATCGCTGAAGCGGAGTTGAATGGCCTCCTCTTTGTGATTCTTCTGAATCTTCATCTTTCTTTGTGATAACTTCACAAGAGAAGACAGTCTTCTTTGAAGGCGCGTAGTAAGCAGCATCTTCATGGATACCAACTTCATGCACTGAAAATGGTTGTAGGTCTCCCTTGATGCACTTTTCTTGACCATCTTTGTGGTATTTGATGCACTGGTGTAGAGATGATGGAATGATATTGTGCTTATGAATCCACGGTCAACCAAATAGAGCGTTAAAAGAGGTCTCGGCAATGATGATATGAAATTTAGCGGTTGTCACGAGTTCTCCAACCTTCATAAGTAATATAATTGATCTGAGGGCTCTTTCTCCCTTTTGTTTGAATCCTCTTAACATCATCTTATTGGTCATAAGCTATTGAGCTTCAATATCCAAATAGGCCAATGTTCATAGACTCATCAAGTTAAGAGATGCTCCAGGATCCACTAAAACTCTGGATAACACAAATCTGCGTAGACTCATTAAATTAAGAGATGCTCCAGGATCCACTAAAACTCTGGACAGCACAAATTTGCAATGGTAGCGGAGATGTAGAGTGGATGGTTGTGGTCAGCTGTACCGAGCAGCAAGTCTTCATCTGTGAAGGTTACCCTTGACTATTCTTTCAACGAGCAAAGTTCATCTAAGGATGTGCTAGCCAACTGAGCTAAGAAAATTTCTGGGTTAATTAAAGTTGTAACCAGAGACTCTGTCATCTCCTTTGACAGGATCAGAGCGTCATAGATGCTTAATCGGGCTAGCAACTTCCTAAGATGAGCTAGCACATTATAGTCTACTTTGTATGATCCTCCAATTTTATCTAGATCATGTGGTTCTTCCACCGGTGGAGGTGGGGGTATCTCTTCTCGAGTCATTATCTATTTCCCTTTGTCTGTTGGAGCTGTTCTTGGTGGTAACACATTTCCGCTCCTTAAGTTAACTTCTGTGATTTCTTATTCTTAAGATATCATTGTTGAATCTTCCGGTGTCTCTTCCTCTTTATCAGAAAGATCTAAGTTGATGGCAAGCGGTGTACCATGATGCTCAGGAATTGGCTCCTCATTATCAGTGTTGTCGTAAGCGGTATTATTGATGTCTTCTTTAGACTTGACAATGAGTTCATTGGACTCGAGTACGATTTGAGGATCGTTTTGGGGATCGAGATCAAAGCTGGATCGGTCATAATCAGTTATGCTATGATCAAAAACAGTTAAAACGTAGTCGAAATCATCATCATTACATTCATAAGATCCCAGAGGGACAAAAAGATAATCATATAAAGTCAAGGGTTTGAGGATTTTTTTCCCTGAATCCGAGACAACCAATTTAGTAGAGGCAGCCCCTACCCTATCCCCCATGCTTTCAATCTTTGTAGTGACGCTTTTCTTCTTCTTATTTGTCCTTGATGATGATGGATTATCTGACGAAACCTTCATCTCTGGCTTGGTATGCTGCGGGCTCTGACTAGAGGCATGTTCTGATGCAGACTGGATCTTCTTCCGTATTTTCTTGGATGATCTGCTCCAGACCTCATTCCATCCTCCTTCGGTATTTGTTGAAGCTTATTTAGATGAATCCTGAATTTGATTAAGGACCCTTTTGAGTTTATCCCAAGCTGTACTCCATCCACCTATCCTGACATACGGATCAATTAGGGAGATTGGCTCAGCCGAAATCATGTTTATGGAACCTTTTTCAAGTTCTTTTAAATATTCCTTCGGAATTGTTATGTTCTCTTCCTTAAAGTTTCTCTCAAGCCAGTCTTTAAAGATGAAACATTTTTCTATAGTGTGCCCAAGCAACCGGTGGTATGGGCAATAATTTGGTTCATTCTTCTTATCCACAGGCCTCTTTGGATCTGGTAGTTTGAATTCTAGCTTCTTCATCAGACTCCTGAATGTTTTAGGTATAGCTTCAGCCTTGAAAGAATACACAAGTTTCTGTCGCTCTCACAGGGATATTCTTTTATCTCATGTTCGAGGTGATCCTTCTTTAGGCGGCCGCTGGTTGGATTGACTATTCTGTTTCTGAGAGTACTGTGACGAAGACTGGCAATTCTCTCTTGCATAATATCTTTATCAGTTGCTTTCCTTTGTCGACGGTCACTACTACTCCTGATTTCTTTGCAAACACTCTAGTCACCTTAGCCTTTTCATGTGGCTCCATGTGCTTTATTTCTTTTTGAAGACTGCTAGCTTTACTGAGTAGCTTCTCGAAGGACATGATGGTGAGTCCCTTAAGCATGAAAGCTACTGGCCCATGAATTCTCTTGAGTATAATTTCAATCGCACGATGTTTCTATAGCTGAGGTTCACATTTCATGCTAAGGTTTCTCCACCTCAAAATATAGTCTACCAAGGTTTCTCTTGGTTTTTGCTTTTCCATCATGAACTCTCCAATAGACACATGGTGTTGTGCCCCGATAAATCTTTTCACAAATAACTGTTCTAATTCAGAAAATATTTTAACTGACCCATTGGGCAAGTCAACGTACCAGTCGAAAGCAATTCCTGACAAGCTGTTGACGAATTGCTGGCAGAGTAGAGCTTCATTATTCCTCGTGTTGCCACAGCTGGTTAGAAAATGTGCTTCCAGTCCCATCGAATATATTGAAGTTTGGAGCCACAAAACCCTTGGGGAAAGGCACGGCATCGAACTCCTTCGGGTAAGTTCTACCCTTCAAAATTGATGCACCGCCCTTGGATTGGGCTAAGGCATCTCGCACTTGTTCAACCATTAGCTTGAACTCCTTCTTTGGCATGGCACTTGATGGAGAATCTTTCTTTGGTTGTCTTTATTTTTTGAAGCAGCCTCTCTTCTTTCATCTATAATGTGTATGATTTCTAGCTGATTAATCTCTAGAGAAGCCAATTACAGTGCTTGTGATTGCCTTTGAATGGTGGCCATGGCGGTCATAGCTGCAGTCATCTCTTTTATTCTTTTCCTCAATAGACTAACTTGCTCATCCCTTAGGAGGATAACCCTATACAGCTCATCTACGGCATTCTCTTTGGTGTGAGGTTGAGCCTCGCGCGCAGATGTGGTGGCTCTGGTTTCGATCACATGGATATCCATGAAATCCTCCTCCAAGTAATCATTGTAATCAAAATTTTCATTATCTCTATCGACGGAAACTCCGTGTTCTCGAGCTAACTCGAGATCTCGATCCTGAGTTTCTCATCTTTCTCCTCACTTATCAATTCCTTGATTGCTGTAAGATCTGAAAGACCCTGATGGACATCCTCTACTTGTTCCTCCATCTTGATGGCTATTATTGCGACGATTTCAAATATTACAGACACTGGTTACTAGTTTCACTTCCTATCCTGCGGGCTCACTAAACTGTATCGGTACAGTGACCTTGAGTACCCGTACCTTTTCCTTTTTTGACGATGATGTCTCAGGAAAGAGCATCTTAGTAGAAACATTGGTATGTCGAGGGAAAGTATGCTACTCGTGGTGTAGACCGGCTACAGTGTCAGGTAATCGTCTTGTCTTTGTCTTTGGGATTGTAGGAATGTCTCCATGATGGGCGACGGGTAAGATTTTCTGACCTGGTCTTGACTTAACCGGTCAACGGCCCGCAGTCTTGGTGGCAGTATAATCAGTAGTGATCACGCGGTATCAACTTTGTTTCCTAAACAAAACCAAAAGGGGATGCGAGTAGGTGGCACTCCAGTTGTCTTGTGGGACTGTCTGGCGGATTTGAAGCCCTTCAAAATTTCCTTCTTCATGCGAGGAGAAATTACATCTCCCACTCGTTTAAGTAACTCTCAAACTGAACATACTTCTTTGGTAGCAAGCCTTCTGAAAATTGCACTAACTCGAGTGATGGGAGTGAACTTCTTTCTCTCCTCACCGTGTCCATGAAGTGACGGAAATGCAGCAGCGATCCTTCAGATACTCTCATATCTCTTGGTATCTGTCAGAGGATGGAATCTACTTCCTCGCAGGAGTCAATAAGTCTCCGATAACACTTCTTGAACTTGATGAAGCTCCTCCTTAACGAGTGTCTCCTTGGGAGTCTGGGGTTTAATGACCCTACAAACTTTTTTGTTACGCTTCCTCCTTTGAGTTCGGGTCAGTGGTACTGACCAAAGGAAAATATGTTGAAATTTTCATACTTATTTTATGCTTAATTTTAATGATATTCACTTTAAAGGAAGGTATTTTGCATGTTTTTGGTTTCAGGTACAAGAAATGAACTTTTGGAGAAAAAGAAACAAAAATTGTGCAATTTGGAGCAAAAACGAGCAAGAAATGAAATTTTGCCCTGTTACCTTTCGATAAGTCTTGATGCTTAATCTCTTTTACACTTATTGCATATTTTTGAATGAGATTACACTTTAAAAGATGGTTTTTTTCATGCTTATTTTGTATGGATATCTATTAGGAACACAATGCAACTGAAATGAGGCGAAACAAAGCTAAAAACGGAGCCAAACAGAGCGAAATGGTGGAGCTGTGCAGTCTACTCGCCGACGGCGTCCAAAATGGCGCCGACAATGAGATTTACTCGAGAAGATCAAAAAATGATAGAAAAGTTCACCGACGGCGCCCTTGAGCGCGCCGACGGCACCCGGGACGACTATGGACTGACTTTTGGCGGTTATGGGCCGNACCGACGGCGCCCGGGACCACTATGGACTGACTTTGGTGGTTATGGGCTCATATTCAACGTATTTGGACGCTTTTTGAAAGGATTTTTGTGATAACTCTTCAAACTTCATCCCTACACTTTAAAAGAATGAATTTAGGTTAGAAAAAGGGGGTTTTTGTGAGAGGAATGTTAGGAAAAGTGTAGAGAAAGTTTAGGGTTTTTAGAATAGGAGTAGAAATGTAGANTTTGTGGAAACTCTTCAAACTTTGTCCCTACACTTTAAAAGAACGAATTTAGGTTAGAAAAAGAGGGTTTTGTNACGACTATGGACCGACTTTTGGCTGTTATGTGCCGAAATTCAATGTATTTGGATGCTTTTTGAAAGGGTTCTTGTGGCAACTCTTCAAACTTCATCCCTACACNTAAAGGGAAAAAGCTAAGTATAGTGTTCTTTATTATCTTTTAATTTTCTTAAACACTTATTTAGTGGATTTACTTTGGTTAAATGAAGTTTTCATTGTGTTTTCTTCGTGCTTTGTAATGTGTTTCTCTTACTCTCTCTTCTTGTTTGGAAATAATGACATAAGAAGATTATGTAGTTGTTTTCATTTTACTTTTCTTTTGTAATGAGTGGGATTCATGTTTAGGATTTTGTGATGCATGTTAGAAGCAGATTTAATTATCAATGTGATGGTTTTTACTTGCACTTAATTGCTTTACAATAAAGGCCTGTTGTAGTATTAAAATTTGTTGTAGTTGCATTAAGACCCGAGAGGGCTGTGTAATTCTCAACAAAGTAGAACCACATTCATATTCAGATTCCTTTTATAATTTTCTAAGAATAGTCAACAGGAAATTCCTATGGCTACACCCTAGGCTACTAAAGAGGAAAAACTAAACCTCAACCAAAAGTGAGGTCAACACCAGCTTGATATAAACCCTTCGTATTAAATAGGAGAACTTGTCGGTAAATAAATTGGTTTCACAGACCAAACAGACATCATATATTTCTTAAATTATTTGATCGAGCCTCATCCTCAAGTCTTATGTTTATCATTCAGGATGGACACAAGGTTTGAGGTATAACGCTCTTTCATTTAAACTATGAAAAATATGGGGTCGGTTTGATTTCATATTTTTCTAAAACTTAAATATATATATAAATTAAAATGTCCTTTAGAAGCGGGCGATGAGATTTCGATTCTGGTGACCAATAGCTTCCAACAGACAACTCCATGACCAAAAAAATAGAGTTGACAAGAGTCTAAACAAATACATAAATGCAAATGTCGCAAGTCCAAACCACATAGTCCAACCACATTACAAACATCAAAATAAATAACTCAGTCCTCCTCCTCATCATCCTCAGAATCATCGCTATTCCAGACATTTGTAGGCCCATAATCAGGGTATCTAGGATATGGAGGAAATTGCAATCCTGGGTTACCCCTAATGAGGTTTTCCAGAGATGAATAAAATTTCTCTTCATAATCACTTTTTCTTCTACTATACCCATCAATATGATATGCAAAGCTTTCCAAATTTCTTACCCTATCTGTGGTATAGTTGATATTGTCTATCATCCTCTGTAATAGTTGAGTTTGAATTTTCATAGACTCACCTCTAGACTTAGAAGCTCTTGAGGTAGATGGTCTACATGTAGATGCAGAAGAGGTAGAAGCAGTAGACGTTACCATTCCATAACTCCTTGAAAATCCTCCTCTCCAACCAAAAATAGAATGCTCGAAATGTGACTACATTAACACTTATTATTGGCTTTAGCGGCAACAATACTTCTTCCTAACTATCATACCTCACTCCAGCCTGCTCACATAAAGAAAAGATCAAGGAAACAAATCCTAGACCTGCAGTAGTAATGATAGTGGCAGAACTGATGATAGTCTGATAAATCAAAGCTCCAATATTGACGAGTTTACCTTCTTGAATAAAATTGTTCAGTGTTGCTCTCTCTCTGGTAACTTCATTGAGATGATTTGTAAATAATAGACGGGCTGAAATAAAATAGTGTCTTGCCTTCGAAGGTGCACTTAATTTTGAGGTGGAAAAATTGACTCTTCTTTCATTTTCACCTTTTCCGACAGTCAAATAGGAAATAATCTCATTTAGCTCCATCTCAGTAGGACTAGTTCACATAAAACTCAAAGTATCAGGTGGTAGATGATAAAACATATTGATTACCTCCAGTGAAAAATGTACCAATTTTCCTCTAACCATGACTCGTTCGTCTTCAGCCTCAGGTAGGTTAGCATAGAACTCCCTAACAACAGAAATAACGACCACAACAGAAAAACAACAGAATCATTCCCATCATCGGCGAACGATTAGATCTTCTACAGATCCACCTGGACTCTTGAAACATTGCTCTTGGATAAGTTTTTGTTATTGTAGAGCATCACTGTACCTATCTTGAGCTTTAGAACTCACAAATTTGCTCTAATCAAAGTGGTTTTTTTCTTTGCTTCTCTTCATTATTGGTGTCATTCTACAAATTTCATAAAATTTCACAATAAGTTCAAAAATCATGTCTAATCCACTAAACTAAACTCCTATAAGTATAAACTACACTTTCTATGCAATTCCAAAGATTTTTTTCTCATTTTTCACCATGAATAGTGATTTTTGAGTTCTTCCAAATGTACTCAAAATACATGGTGAAAATCCAAAATTTTTACATAGAAGTGAAACTCTTACCTCAAGAAATCCAAATCTAGCAAATTTTGCCCAATTCCACCAAGAAATCTCCACGAAGTGGCTTATTGTAGATTTCCAAATTGCAAACTCGAGAGGTTTAAGGTGACGGTGAGAGTAAAAATGGCAATTTTTGGGTTTATTTTTCACTTTTAACCATTCACAAATTGATTTTCGTGAACCGGCGCTCAGGCGCAGATTAGTGGCACTTAGGTGCCAACCTCACGGTTTACATCACGTTTAAGCGCGGCAATGTGGAGCTTTGGCGCCAGTGCATGATTTTTTATATTTTTAAACTTAAGAAAAATGTAATATAAGCTTAAGTATATGATACACCTAAAATATATAATATTTTTAGACACATTGTTATACCTATTTTTGAGAGATTGCGCTTTAATGGAAGGTATTTGTGTGTTTTTCTTTCAGGTATAAGTAAAAAAGTTGAAAAATGCTAAAAAGAGTGAAAAAAAAAATCAAATTTGGAGCAAAAATGTGAAATTTGTGCAAAAGTGTTTTGGCGCCTAAGCGCCAGATCCAGCGCTTACGCGCCGGTGAAAGGAGAAGGCCGCGCCTAAGCGCCAGAGGCCCCGCACTTAAGCATCAGAGGTTGTTATTTTGTGGTTTTCTTCATTTGACTAAATTTTGAAGAGACATTTGAGGCACCTATTGGTTAAAGAGGGTGGTTATGACCACTAGGAACGAAAATATTATTAAAAGACTTGTGAAAGGAGGCATCCCTTGGAGAATACATCGAATTTGGACACATTTTGAAGATTTTCGAAGGCACCTCTTGAGAAATTTATAAAAGAAGGAAGTTGAGACATTTGAAGTGGGTGCTTGAAAGTTTTGAAAAAAGTTTGAAGAGGAGTCCTGAGGAGTTTTGAGAGATAGTTTTGGAGAGATTTTCAGACACCACACAAATTTACTTTATCCTTTCTGTTTTTAGTTTATTATGAGAGTGTTGTAAAAGAGAAGAGATTCAAAGGAACTTCAAGAGTTTGGTGGAGAATTTGAGATTAAAGTGTTGTAAAAGAGAAGAGATTCAAAGGAACTTCAAGAGTTTGGTGGAGGATTTGAGATAAATTTTTTATCTTTTATTTTTAAACTACTTTTGGTTTTAATCGAAACTTCTTATTAGTTTGACAATGATTTATACTTTTAAACTAAAGTGTGGTTTTGTTTTCTCCATGGATTCTGAGTAGTTTTCTTTATCTTTCTCCTTAAAATGATAAGTAATTAAAGTTTTGATGGAAGTTATGAAGAGTATTGATCTTTAGTGTAGGAAGAATTTGTGATGATTTAAATCCATGTACTTCATTTACTTTTTGATTTGACCTATCATGATGTTAAAATTTGTTGTGAGAACATGTAAGAACCAGACTGGTATTGTCTTAGTCAACAATTAGAAAGAATCACATGAGGTTGTATGAATGAGAATGTAGTTCATATGATTGATTGAAAATAAATAAAAGAATCATATGAGGTTGTATGAATGAGACTGGGCTGGTATTGTCTCAGTCAACAATTAGAAAGAATCAGAATTTTTGTGAGAACATGTAAGAATCTGGCTAGTATTGTCTCAGTCAACAATTGGAAAGAATCACATGAGGTTGTATGAATGAGAATGTACTGGACTGGTATTGTCTCAGTCAATAATTGGAAAGAATCACATGAGGTTGTATGAATGAGAATGTATTCATATGATTTAGTTAAATAGGGAAATATTCATTGAAGGGTGTAGAGTTAGAGGACTTTAAAGTGACAGGTTAAACGGTAGGAAAATATTCATTGATGAGTGTAGATTTAGAGGACTTTAAAGTGAGAGGTTAAAGCCCCCATTGGAAATAATCATTGAAGGGTGTAGAGTTAGAAGAATTTAAAGTGACAGGTTAAAACCCCCAACTTGGTTTTAAGAATCACATGAGGTTATATGAATGAGAATGTAGTTCATATGATTGAGTGCAAATAAATAGGAATCGCATGAGGTTGTATGAATGAGAATGTAATTCATATGATTTAGTGCAAATAAATAGGGAAATAAACTTTGAAGGGTGTAGAGTTAGAGTACTTTAATGTGACAGGTTAAAGCCCCCAACTTGATTTATTATTTTATATTCTGATACGAAATGTTAGCTCCGAGGTAGAGGGAATCAAGGGAACTCTAGAGTGAGAGCTGGTTTCTTCTCTGCCTAGCCGGTCTTCAGAACTATTCAAACTTTAAATTAGTCAAAGTTTTTTATAGCATCTCTAGTAAGGGTAAATAATATAATTTACTTTTATTCAAAGTTTTTTAACGAAAATTTAAACTATTCAAACTATTCATATCAAGTGATTTTCTTTTACATAAACTTAAGTTATCTTATTTAGTTGTTATTGTTTTATCAAAATATCAAAAATACCAAAAAAAGATTTGAATTTTAATACTATAAAAATATATATAGTTTAAGTAATTGTTTTTTAGAATAGAAAGTTTGTTGTTCAATAAAGCATATAATTTTCCTATGGATTCGATATTTGGGTCTAAATCAAAAAGTCTTATATTACGTGATGACAAAACGTATACTTGCGTAGTATCCCAATATATATAAATTAAAGTGTTAAATTCTTTTTTTCTTCAGGATCAAGTTTTTGCTTCTGTTGCAAAGTAAGGAAATATAAGTGAAAATTATAATTAAAGTCATAGTTATACCGCTGCATATAAACAATCGGGATCAGTATACCACCTCTCAATGGTCTCATAACACTTAAATGACTATTTTCCTCTCCCTTAACTCTCTTTTTTCTCAAAATTCTCCAAAATAACTAATTCAATTCGAGGATAAAAATAACACAAATTTTCAAAAAAAAATAAACATATACATTCATTCACAAACAATTACAAATACATATAATACTTAGTTCTCATTCTAAATAGTCTCGGATGAGAAAATCTTCTAAATACAAACACTAAACTAATTAACATAAACTCCAAAAATAGTATTTAACTCTTAACACATAACACATTAAACAACGAATCCTAACAAACAAACTCTAACATAGAACTTAATTCCATTATTCATTTGTTTGGACAAATTCCGATCTTCATTAGTCTCTCCTGTGGCAATCAGAATATAAAGTTGAAAAAACGGACCGTAGTGACGTGCTCTGATATTATCTTCTTTTATCCATTTCTGTTTAAGATACATCTCCTTATCCGCTTCCTCTATATAACTAGTATGACTAAATTGCATTTTCAATTGCCATCCAATATGCTCTAGATGGGCATGAATCTCAATTACCTGTGTCTCTAGTAAAGTCATGACAGTCTCAATTTTGTTGATCTTTTCCAATATTCCTTCAATACTAACGACTAAGAAACTGTTATACATCTCTTATGCACTATGACTAATGAATTTCTTCCTCATGGTCTCTTCCTTCTTCTTCAAATCCATCTCCCATGAAGACATCTTCTCAAAATCTATCTTTCTCGTAGACATTAGTGCTGAAAATGATTTGGGGTGAAATTCCTTCACTAAACTTTTCTATTTATAGGCCTAAATCCCTCTAGTAACTCCTAGGCACGTCCTAAAACTGCCTTGGCACATTTAGTAGTCAACCACTTGGCTGTTAAACCTTCTAGAATCGGAATTTCACACATGGTTTATAACTCCCGCGCTTAAGTGCCGATTATTGGCACTTAAGTGTTAGTTTTCAATTTTGCACCAGTCAACTTAACGTCCAAATTCTCATTTTAGCATGTATAGATCACTAAATCAAGTCTTAAAATCATTACTAACACATAATACTCTAAAAAATACTACCTCAAATTTCTTTTAATCACATACAAACAACATTCAAAGCAAAACAAACTGATAACTATGGGTTGTCTCCCACAAAACGTTTGGTTTAACATCGTCAGCCCGACGTAACCAGTGCTTATTCTAGTTGACCAAACGTCATTCGATTGTTAAATTTATGTTAATCCCCTACTAAATAAGGTGTCAGTCTATGACCATTACTTTATCATTTTTAAGATGATTAATATCCATAACTCCCTAAGAATAAACTTTTATCACAACAAATGGGCCCATCCACCTGGACTTAAGTTTGTCTGGAAATAATATTAACCTTGCATTATATAGCAAAACTTGTTGCCCTAGCTGGAAATTTTTAGTAAGAATCCTTCGATCATGCCACATCTTCATCTTTATTTTTTAAATCTTAGCTTTCTCATAAGATTTATTCCTTATCTCTTCAGGTTCATTTAATTGCAATAAACTTTTCCCACCAGCATTTTTTAAATTATAATTTAACTCTTTAATCAACCAATATGCTTTATGCTCAAGTTCAACTGGTAAGTGACAAGCTTTCCAAAATATTAGCTTATATGGGGACATTTCTATAGGAGTTATGTATGCAATCCTATAAGCCCACAAAGCATGGTCAAGTTTAATGTCCAAAGGATGCCTCTTTTCATAAGTCTTTTAATAATATTTTCGTTTCTAGTGGTCATAACCACCCTCTTTAGTCAATATGTGCCTCAAATGTCCCTTTAAAATTTGGCAAAATGAAGTAAACCGTCACATAACTACCTCTGGCGCTTAGGCATGGCCTTCTTTGTTTCACTTGCGCTTAGGGGCCAAAACACTTTAGCATAATTTTCACCTTTTTTGTTCTAACTTTGATCTTTTTTCACTCAGTTTAGTATTTTTCACCTTTTTACTTGTACCTGAAATAAAAACACACAAATACCTTCTATTAAAGTGCAATATCTCAAAAATAGGTATAAAAATGTGTCTAAAAATACTTCCTTCCATTAAAGCGCAATATCTCAAAAATAGGTATAAAAATGTGTCTAAAAATACTATATATTTTAGGTGTATGAGGTATGGGAACAGTTTCTTTGATTTTTGGTTGCAAACATGAAAACATGGTTATTGTGTGTGCTGCCCTCCCATCTAACCATAATGAAAGTGAAGAACATGTTAAGGTGACACACAATTTTGTGTGAGAGCGCCACAACTTCGAATGTAGGCAACCTTTTTTGTACCGGATAGTCGTGTATCGACATACATTTTGTCAATAGTTCCAATATAGTTATGTCATATGTGATATATTTCATTAAAATTTCACATGTAACTCATGTTGATGTATGAATTATATTTAAAAAATTAAAATACATTGAAGAGCGACATGTGCTGAGGGTTATTTGCAATTTGTGTAGGAATGGACTGGAATGTGGGATACTCGAGCTTAACTATCTTGGATGCCTAACTTACAAGAGCATTCAAACCCAACGTGAAATACCTGCTGATAGTCTATGATGAATATTAAAATCGCTCTATAACTCCTCTAATAGAATCGTTCTGTGATAAGTTGAAGAGGGTTATTGTTAACACCTATCTTCTTTTTGTTCTTGTGGATCTGTGTAATCCATGATGGTATTGAAGTTTATTAAGCAGATAGATAAATATCTCTTTTGTCATATGGAACATGTTCGCAAATCATGTTGGGTGGCCCTATAATAGCTCACCGACCAATTTATCCCCAAAATAACTCGACGTCATACAAGGGGGTTGGTCGACGTAGAAAAGGTAGTACTCATATAACAATATAAGAATAATAGCAACTTTTTATTGTAGTCCAACTGTTCTGGATCCATACAAAATTTTTTTTGAAAAGGATAATGTTAAAATTTCAACATAGAAGAGCTTAAACCATCTTAAGAAAACATAGAACTTCTGAAAATGGGATATAATAATCAGTAATATTATGATAAAAACATACTGATTGTGCGTCCTAGAAAGCAAATAAACAATCCATGAAACAAATTTGACGGTCTAATAAGAAAACAAACAGAAACTATCTTAAACAGTCATTCATCCATGAAAGAAAGTAAATAATCTATTCAAAATTCTAGTTCTATCTTCAAAAAAAACTGTTTGTAGGTTGGGCCTCCTAGGAACTTCACATAGTTTACATAGAGTTGTTTCTCCCCCTTAACTCCAGGATATGTATAGGACTCAAAGACAATCATCAATGGAGGTGTCGTGTGAGGTATTAAACTTAAATATGTAGGATTCAACTAATCTTGTTATTGTACCTTTGATGAAGGCAGCTCCTTTTTCTCTTTTCTCCACCCTGGGCCATTTTGACCCGCATGTGAATTAAACATCCCTGTGGCTTTGGCTGGGGTCTTCTCCTGAGTCACTTACCTGCTTAGTTCGAATGAAAACTGGTGAGCCGACAAACCCCTGCTTGCTTAAGGTGAAAGCATGAGCTCCCGTTGGGACAACTCCATTGAACATGTCGTCCAGCTTCTTTCCAGAACCGGATCAATGCTACTAAATTTGAATTTTCTGACTGCCAACACTGTCAGGAAGTTATTACAACTTTTATTAGTTAAACAATTTTAGTGTGAAAAATAATGAAAGAAGAAGTAATCTTAGGTATGTTATTACCTCTAATTTTTCAGCCCACTAATCATCCAGTGCATCAATTGTCCACTTCAATAGATCTCAACCCAATCTCGTTATTACCTTTTTGAGTTATTTCCATATTTTCCAATCCATCTTTAATTGATCTCACTTATTTTTAAATTTCATCCTATCAAAATCTTTTCCTGTCAATTTCTTGAATTTAGCCTTAAGATTTTGCCACCTTTCTTTGCTAGAATGGGTGGTGAGTCTATTTTCCAGCTCGATCTCCCTCAAACAAAAATCACAAAATATAATAGTGATCTTCCTATCCCACATGGCAGATGATCCAGCCTTTTTAGTCTTATTAATCGTTTACTGTCAAATAATTGGATTACCATAAAATGAATTCTTTCATAACACAAAATGCTCCAGGAAAAAGACAAGCACATTTCAAATAACTAATGATAACATAAAAATTTGTCATAACAAAAAAAAAGATAAGCACATTTCATAAATTTTTGGTAATCGGTTAATGAGGCCAAACTAAAGAAAGCAAAAAGGCAGGGGCATTTAAATGCATACCAAGTACATCTTAAGAAAAAAACAACAACAAATAAACGAGAAAAATAATGGTAAGGAGATCTACCTCACTTCATTCAAATACATCTTGGGTATGACCATTAACCTATTTCATTGATTACATTACCATTTCATAAAAAATCCTAAATTAGCTCAAATTGATTAAGCTATGAATGAATGAAATGAGGTAGTTCTCCTTCTCAAATGTAATGGTTCCTTTACCAATTTTTAGAGTTACTGACATTTTCAATTATATCATTTCATGTGTCCTTGGTAGCATCATATCATCTTTTTAGCTCTCGGCCATTGAAGAGTCCGTGAGGGATGAAATGATGAAGTTTATTGTTTTTTTTTTTTTACTTATACAACTTCTAGCAGCTTGCTTTTTTTTCCTTATATTCCTCATCAATAATAAAATGTCCTGACTATGAAGTTCACAAGTACCACTGACTGCTGCAAATAAAAAGATGCTAAAGACCTTCATAAAATACTTTAACTTTATGTGAATCCTAGCAATACAAGCATATCTTTCTCTATCATTGGTTTGTTTCCCCCAAAACTATAAAGTCTCTATTTTTCAGTACTAAAATTTTGATATTTTTTGTAGATCAAGCTAGCATCAGTGAAATTGGCAATGAAATACATGAAGAGAGTGACATCCGAGATTTCAACCATAGCTGGTGGCCCCAAAGAAGGGGATCTTATGCAACAGAGTGTTAGTTATGCCTTCTGAGTACATTAAGTACTATTTACATGGTGCTAGCATCATGAAATAAACCACAATATCAAGATCAAGAGAATGCAAAACCACAAGTAAAATAAACATGATATTTCCATACTCATTCCAAAATGCTGATTCTTTCAATTCCCTCTTCCACAACAGAGAAAAAAAAAACAAAAAAGAAGCGGAGGCGCGACTTAGCATAGTGCACCAGAAGTAAAAATAAAAAAGGTTGAGTTTACTTATCAAGAAGGATTGCCAAAGGAGGAAGCCACAGCTAGGGCAAAGGAGGAGCACGATAGGTTTACCTGATGAGGGAAGCGAAGTAATATAGGTTGGAAAGAACGCAGCCCGCGGGCCATGTCTTTAAAAAATAAAAAAAATATAGTTTTGGTATAAGCTAGATAAACGCGCAAAACCAACGACTTGATATCGTTTTCAAAACAACGCCCGCAGTTATAAGCTGCCCCAAACAAACACTTAATCATGCTAAATCCATCTGCCCATACCTTCCATTCCATCAACATAAAATAATTTATACTATTGCTTTTTTTTCTCATGCAGCCAAGCCATCTTCGCTTTTTCCAACCCTTCTCCCTCTGACCAATCGACCAAAGCTTCCCTCTTGCATACTCTCTCGCCGAATCAAGAAAACCTCTCATCACTCTCATATTTGCACGCTCTTATCTCCCTCTGCAGTTCTCCCTTTTCGAGGAGAAAATTTTTTATACGGAGTCTGGACACAGCTCTGCGTGCGGAACAGTAATATGCCGCCACATGTGCTATACCAAGCCCACCTAAAAAAATATTAAAGTGAAACCGCAGATGTCATTGGGAGTGCTATTGAGGAGTTATTGGGGTATTAACTCAAATAATATCATAATAACCCCCAATAACCTCCGCAGTTTCACTCCAATAACCTCTATAATAGCCCTCAACAAGCTCTCAATAACATCCGTCGTTCCACTCCAATAACCCCGTCCAAACAGCCCACCTAAAATTTTCCAGCCGGATCGCAAGCCTTTCTCTGCCCAGCTCATCCGCTGCCTTCCTCTCCCAAGTCGAGCAGCTCCGTCCTGCTCGCCGAACTCTCAACGATCTCCGTTCCTCTCCACTGAATCTTCTCCCCGCTGCATCACCCCAAGCAACCTGCCAGCTCTCTTTCTGATGAGCAACTCTAACGTCACAAAACAAAGCCAAAGTTCAGCCTTTCCACCCTCCTGTTTCTCCCGCCGGTGAACCATTCCACCGACGAACAGATTGCAACCCCTATTTCGTAGCCGTACCCTCTGAAGCTCTGAAGTTAATGTGTAAGCTTCTCTCTGGAAGAGTCCTTGTGGCTGTTTCAGTGCAAGGTCTTCTTCATCAGTTGTGTTCTTGAATCTGATTGATGGGAAGAACACACTAAAGTTGAGCCCTTTGGATGGTGCATAATGCCAGAAATGAACAAAAGGGAAGTAAAGGATAGGTAAGCTGAAGATGATCGAGGGCTGTGCAATAAAGATGAGCATAAGATCAACAACGATGCCATGGATTTAAATGAAGACTCATGTACTTAAAGTAGCAATAGTAGCACATATCCCTATGCCGGAGAAGCTGCAGCACAAATCATCAATTCCTATTGTTAGATTGGAGGGCTTTCTTAATTTGATGGTTATTTAGGTCTTGTTGGAGAATGATGATTCTGCCATCCAAGAGGGATGATGTTTCTATTGTAATTGAGTGCAAACGTAGAGTGATGGTTAGTTAACCTCTAGTACTAGATCTATTGTCCTCGTGTAACATCTTTGTTATTAGTTGTTATTCCAATCCAGAACCAAAGCTTCTCTTGTCAAACTAGAGAACAGCATCGTCCACCTCAAAGAGGAAGAAAGGAAGGATGGTAAAAGCAGATTGGAGGGAATGAATTCTTATGCTTATATGTTGTTCATTTGCAGGCATATAAAGC
>JXCR01133195.1:0-10403 GCA_002079205.1 Phalaenopsis hybrid cultivar
AATTAGTAAAAATGAAATAATCTCCACTAAAGTTGAGAACTGCAAAGAAAAGGGGAGTGTAATTTTTTTTGTTAAACAGTGAAGGAGTTTTACTCAAATCTTGAATTGTCCGGCTTACAGAGTTCAAAATGATAGGATAGTCCTTAAAGCCAAGAAAAGTTTTGAAGTTTTCCACTTCTTTTCTCAACTGTGTAGTCATCCTTTTTTTTTCCAGAAGAGGTTCAGTTAAAATGATATACAGATTTAAAAGGTAAGAAAGCCAATTTATTGAAAATAAAACAGCAAATCAATTGAGAAGAGAAAAAAATATAAAATAGATATTGAACTATAACCTAAACAAACGCATAAAAAAGGAACCCATAAGATATTTGAAAGGTAAATGAAAATAACGTTTAGAATGATGAAATCCAAAGCATGAATAAATAGGTTAAACAGCAAAAATAACCTGCAAAATGCACGGCCATAACTAGCAGCCCTTAGTAATGTACGTTGTCTAGACACATCAAACTCATGTCCAGCAGCATCTATACAAGCCTCAACAGCCTCAGGCAACATAGCACGGATCATTCGCAAATTTTCATCAGCCTGCCAGGTATCAAAAAATAAATGATTTGAACTATGGAACATCAAACTGGCAGTTAATCTGCCATATAAGTAGAATGGAAGGAATAAATATTTGGAGAAACTCTCTACCCTATCTAATACTAGTCATAAAATTGGATTGTTTAAATATCCATAAATTTCAATTTTTTTTTTTTAATCTGTCAATGATATGTTTAACTAGAAGTGTGCATCACCTTGAAATTTCTTTAGTTGGAAATATACATTAAATGATTTNCGAGAAACTCTCTACCCTATCCAATACTAGTCATAAAATTGGATTGTTCAAATATCCATAAATTTCAATTTTTTTTTTTAATCTGTCAATGATATGTTTAACTAGAAGTGTGCATAACCTTGAAATTTCTTTAGTTGGAAATATACATTAAATGATTTTGCTTAACCTTTAAAGTGAAACATCTGGATAAATATTTCTTGAATGTTCAAAGCATCCAAAAGTTTTGAGAACTCGCCATTGTTCACTAACATTTCATAAGAAATGCAGTCTAAATAATGCGAATTAAAATAAGTCTCACAAGATTAGCATAATTTCTAACACAACTGAAAATTTTTAAGTCTCCTATCAAAGCTCACAAAGCATGTCAGACCTTAGCACAAATCAAGTTATGCATAACATAAAATACTTTTAAAAATTTTAGGTAATAGTTTTACAAAAGTACGAGCAATTAAAATAGGGTTAAATTAGCTAGAATATGTGATACCAGAGTTGACCCAAACCACAACGGAAACACAAATATTATTTCTGAATTCCAAACATATTACAAACACAATACGGGACAAAAAGAAATAGACAACAAACAAACATGACAACATAAACAATAAAAGTCGTATGTGGGGGACAAAGAGGACGAAGGCTGCTAGACGGCGATTAGTGTCTGAGAAAAGAGGGTTGCGGCTATAGGGAGGTGGGGGGAGGGATGGGCAGTCGCCGAAACAGCAAGATAGCTTGGGACAGCAGTCAAAAAAATAGCCCAACAAAATGAAGGCGTTGTGTGCTGCGATAGCGAAGGTGGAGAGCTGGGACAGTGAGGGCAGCAAGGACGAGGCAGAGTAAGGCGATGGGGGCGGCTATAATTGAAGAAAACAATAGGTCCTTATTGTTCTAGGTGGTGGCAGCAAGGGTGGCGATGGTAACGGTGTCGAACAGCAGCTGGTGAGGTGCAGGAACGTCATCGAAGGCTGAATTGGTGGTTGGAGTGAAGGCCAAAGAGGTGGGGTTGTAGGATAGAAGTTGGGACGATGGATAGAGAGATAAATATCTCGGCTAGGTCGAGCTACAACCAGAGCACCACTCGGACCCATGGAGACGATCACAATCTCGAACAAGGGACAGTCGGAACACAGCCTTGACGTCGGATACAACCCTCAAGAGGGAAAATACTCAGACAAAATTGAATTTTGATTTCATAAAACAGTCCCTTACCAAAGTCACAAGAACTCCTATTTATAAAAGACTTAACTCAAGTTTGGGAAGCATTAAAATAGAAAAGGAATAATATCATATTTCATAATTTAGGCAAGGCTTTTAAAATAGGGAAAGAAATAAAATCAGATTTCTGATTTAATGCAAGAGTTTTAAAATTAGAAGGAGAATAAAATCAGATTTTTGTTCTTAGGAAATGTTATAGAATTAGGAAAAGCTTAGGGAGGCAAGCAAGGAAGAAAAAGGAAAGACGAGGGGAGGAAAAGGAAAGGAGAAGTGGGAGCCTCCAAGGGGACCGGCCGGTCCAGCTTGGTTGGACCTGGGCCCTGTCAGCCCCACATCAGTCTCCCGTCACGCCGTCAAGTCCTCTGGTACGTTGTACAAGTAAATGTTGTCGTTCCAAAGCACATTCTGATAGAAGAGATATATGTCCACTTTTGGCATGACCTGAGCTAGAACTGTAACTAGGCGAGCATCCCCATGAATTAGGTATCGCGTCATCCCAGTTGTAACATGCTTCTTCCATTCCTCATACTCGGCTAGGTTCAACTGATAGGCTAGAATGTGAGGAAAAATCCAATCTGGGTTGAAATCTGTGGCAGGTTGTGCCACTCTCACTGACTTCTCTACAAGAGAGACCTCTTCACCATAAATAGGTGGATCCCATTACAGAATTTTTATCCCAATCAAACTCCTTGGGGCCACTACAAAGCTTCTGTTTATCTCTCCCATCTGGACGTCTGACGAGGTATCCCATGCTGTCCTGAAAGTAACATATGAATAACTCTCTGCAATGTTCACGACATAAAACATAGTGATCTCATTTCTAACATGTTGGACCTCCCTCCTTCAGGGCAACTCCGGAGGGGATCTATACATCTAAAAAATCTACATCTCACTTATCTGGGGTGGATCTGTATCTGATATCGGCTTCTCAAACTCATAACCTCTGTAGACATCCAAAATCATTCTTGTTGATGTTCCTCTCACCATCCGCAAGATGCTAACTTGAGGCACCATAATCTCATAATGTATTGGGTTGCCAATTACCTCAAAGTCACTGAGTAGCGACTGTTATCTCAGTTGGAATCTATCTCAGGGCCAACTGAATTTGGTGGAGTTTCTTCCTTGTTGCCTAAAAAATGAGATTCCTCTTTGAAGTCTGTATCTTCTTCATGATCATCGTTCATCTCTTAAACTGACAGTTGGTACTCCTCTTTTATGTCCTCAACTCCTTCACTGCCTGTGGTGTATTTTCCCAACTTTTCAATGGCACTCTGCTCGATGAAGTAGAACATTCCTTTAGTTGTGCATTCTGCTTCCACATATCTAAATCCGCAACACTTGCAATATTTTTTAACTATAACCGACTTGCGGATTGGTCTTGCTGGACAATAGCAGAGAGGATCGTTTGGTGTTGTGGTCTCTGGACTTCGAAAGCTAGAGTCTACAGCTTTGGGGGCTGGTAAGTTGGTATAAACTGACGTAGTGTTTCCGGCTTTGTCTTTATATATTTTCGTTCCCCTCTTCGACTCTTTCAATCAAGATCAAGGGTAACCTCCCACTGAATTTCATCCTCAATGTTTGTAATCCACCGATGAAGTCGACGAATCTCTAATCATCTCCTCCCGAACAGGTTCGGGCAAGTATCTCATTAGTGGCATGGCTAAGGTTTAGGAATACGAAAGAAAAATTTTGGTGAGGTTAGGGTTCGGGTTGGGTAGGATGCTAGGAAGCCCTATGATGGGACAAGGGTTGGGCTTGCTCTGATACCAAATGATACCGCAGTTAACCCACGCCAAAACAAAAGCATAAATAATATTTTTAAATTCCAAACCTATTGCAAACACGATATGGGAAATCAAGAAAATAGACGACAAACAAACATGACAACATAAACAATAAAAGGCGTCCATAAGGGAAGACGAGGACGGAGGTTGTTGGACGGCGATTGGTGGCTGAGAAAAGAGGGTTGCGGTTGTAGGGAGCTGACAGGAGGGATGGGTAGCCGCTGGAAAAGCAAGACAGCTCAGGGCGGCATTCAAAACAGCAGTCAGTTGTTGTTTGGGGCTGCTAGACAGCACGAAAACAGCAAAGCAAAAGCGTTGCGTGCTACAGCAACAAAGNCGACGAGGACGGAGGTTGTTGGACGGCGATTGGTGGTTGAGAAAAGAGGGTTGCGGTTGTAGGGAGCTGACAGGAGGGATGGGTAGCTGCTGGAAAAGCAAGACAGCTCAGGGCGGCATTCAAAACAGCAGCCAGTTGTTGTTTGGGGCTGCTAGACAGCACGAAAACAGCAAAGCAAAAGCGTTGCGTGCTACAGCAACAAAGATGGAGGGTTGGGGGACAGTGAGGGCAGTGAGGAAGGGGGAGGATAAGTCGATGGGGGCGGCTAGAACTGCAAAAAACAATAGATCCTTCCTGTTATAAGAAGTGGCAGTAAGGATGGCGATGGTAACGGCGTCGAACCACAACTGGAAAGGGGCAGGAACGTCGTCAAAGGCTGGATTGGCAGCTGCGGTGAAGGCCGGAGATGTGGGGTTGCTGTGGAAGGAGTAGGACAGCAGCCGTGTGGATAAACGGAGAGATAAAAATCTCTACTAGGTCGAGATACAACCGAAGCAGCACCCAGACCCGTGGAGCAATCACCACCTCGAACAAGGAACAGTCAGAGCACTACATTGATGTCGAATACAACCATCGAGAGGAAAAATACCATGACTAAAACCTGAATTTAAATGTAAAAAAAAAACCCCCTAACTCTAAGCACATCATCTCATATTTATAAAGAGGTTAGGCTTATTTTAGGTAATGAGAATAAGGATGGAGAATAAAATATAATCACTTTTTCATATTTTAGGAAAGGATTTAAAATAGGAAAGTGCTTAGGAAGGAAAGGTTGAGGAGAAGAGAAAGGAAAGGTGAGGAAGGAGGGGGCGGCATCCCCACTCTCTTGAGGACTGGCTGGTCCAGTTGGGCTAGACCTATGCCCGGTCGGCCCCCCATGAGCCCCGCATCAATACGCGTAACAATGTTTTCAGATGAGCTCCGCTAAATCTAATCTATATTCATATATATCAATTACTATACTTGTAGAAAGATTTCTCAATCAATCTTTGATAAAATAATTAAATAAATATTTTTAACAACCAACTGGCTTCATGGAGACATGAATATTAAATACCAGGACATTATATAAAATTGATCTAACATCAACTATTAAATTTGTTAAAACACTTCAAAATCAATCTTTCATAAAAAAATTACAGCAATATTTTTACCATTCAATCATTCTATATGAGTGCATGTATAAAAAAGAAAAGTATATACAAAACCCTTTCGAGGATATTATAGCAAACAGATTCTGGATCATTCTCCAACAATTAGGCTTTATATAACTCCCAAGGCTCTTTGAACATATTTCATTTGCCCTCATGTAACCTTACACAATATAGGTCCCTAATAATAATAACTTCACAGGCCAGAAATAACAATCTATTTTTAGCAAGCTCAGCACATTGCGATCAATCAGAAAACAACATGGCTGGCAATATTCAGTTGCAAGATACAATACCAAGGTAAAAAGCACAGCAAGCAGAGAAGCTTGCAGTATGCAAATGCCTAGCAAAATTCAGCTTAAGGAGAGGAAATTTTTTTACTCTCATCCCCTTAGTCCTTATCATCGACTCCATTTGTTAAATCAAATAGATTGATACCAACCTAGGGTTACTCGATGGTGTGGGATAACAGAGAAAGATTAGATAAGTTGTAAGCTGAGAAAGAAGGGCGGGAAGATTATGTCAGCTGAGAGATTAGGGTGACAGCAGTTGAACATGTAATAACTAATATTTTTTAAGAAAATTAATTTTTTTGCGACATACAATATATCCTAATTATCACACCGCTCAATTTTCAATTGAAATAATTTTAATAAATTCTAAATGAAAAAATGATCAGTTCCATATAAAGCATTGTATGCAAATTATGAACGAATTGAGAAATATAAAATTTGAAAATTTTCAATTTAATTAAATTTAATTAAACTAAATTAATCCCTAATCATATAATCTCGCAACTTCATTGTAGCCAACCGACATTCCTAAGCCTTTTAATCCTTCTTTTGAGCAAATAGGGCTCGAGCTTCACATTTTCAACTCCCTCTCCCAATACTCCTCTCCCTTTTCTCTCGGTTTCGCCCGAATGAGAGGTTCTCTAGATTCCTTCATTGCCTGCAAGCTTCTGCACGACTCTGCACTGTAGCAGAGTTGCGATGGGCAACTGGGCTCTGGGCTATTTTTGGTGAATACGAAATCATATTTTATACTATTTGAGAGTTTCATTTTATTTCTCTTGCTTCTATTTTGAGTTTTGTCTCGTTTTTAATGCTTTTTTTCCGTTCCAGTAGTCGTCGGAGGAGCCGATCTTGTGTTGAAAGTGTCGAATGTGGTTTGCGAGCTCCGTAAGGTATTCTGGCATGAATTCAGCGAAGGAAAGAGGAGTTTGAGAAGATACGAAGAAGAGAGAAGAAGATTTGGCCACTTTGGAGAAAAGTTGGTTGCCAAGAGCGCTATTTAAGTTATTTTAGCGGTTAAATTACGTTATGAGTCAAGATATCTTTAAATCATAAGTTAATTGTGGATCCAGGTTATTTGTTCAAGGTGGCAGGCTCGAGGTGAGAGTGTGGATATTCACCGTAAAACGACTACATAAATTCAAGTAAAGTAATTATGATAATTTAAGAAGATTATTCAGCTAAGAGAATTTATTTAAATCTTAAAGTTTAATATTTTGCTTTATAGATTATTGAGCTCAATATAAAGTTATCGCGATGTCAAGCCAATTATCAAAGATAAAAAATCTAGTATGATAACTGAGCTGAGTAATTGCATTTCTAAATTTCAATAGTCTTATTTATTTCAAATTGTATGTTTGACTTCATGTATGCCCTAATTTAATCAGATCCTTCACTTTGATAAGACAAATGTGCATGATAAGCATACTAGGAAAAAATGTTCATACATAAAATACATACATGATATTGATAAAATTTATATAGACATTATATGTAAGATAGATGTAAGATAGACATATAGTAAATATATACATGATCTAACTAAGAGATATGTATAAGATAGATATAAGTAAGAGATATGCAATAGATAGATTGATATAAAAGATATGTGAGATGAACAGTTGTACGGCAGAATAAGTATGCATGATAGTAGATGCATAAAAATGTCTCAGAATAATATATCTATGAGAATAAAATAGCTTATATGTGAATGTTTGCATATGTATGTTCAAAGGAAGATTTCGCCTCTAATGGTACAGGCATGAACATCAATGTACCTACACGCGTAAAGTTTTTTACCACCCCAAATAATTGTGATGGTTAGATCACTAACTGCTATGTCAATGGGATAATATCTACCAGGAGCGAGTTAATCATAGCTTATCTCCCCAGATAATTGTAATTTTTACTTTATTAATTGTTGTGTCGGCAGAATAATATTGATCAGAGGCATATAAGAGTATTTCCACCCTAGACAATTGTGATGTGCAAATCACTAACCGTTGTGCCTACGAGGCAATATCGACTAAGGGTGTGTTAGGTTTTGTTGACGGTGATCCTCAAAGAGACAAATATATATAAAGTAAAAGTAAAATAAACGTAAATGCTTATGAAAGATTGGGTATTTTCATTTAAAAAAGGTTATTGATACATGCATTAATATAAATCAGATTGCTTATAAAATTATGAAAGACCAGCATATTATAAGATTTCATATAAACTCACATACATATTATATTTTTTTTTCTTGGATTATTGTAGTTTAGAAGTGTAATTACTCTTGAATTATATTTAGATTACTCATTATGTTGTTTCAATACTATTTTTAGGTTTTAAATATTTGAGTAAGATAAATAGAAGATGAGCAAATGTACACAGAAGGCGAGAACAACCAGAAAGATATTAATTTCTACTTGTTAATTTAAATTATTTTCTTTAGGAGTTCTTTCATGTATTGTTTGAATATTAAATTGTTAGTAATAGAGTTAAAATAGCAAAAAATTGATTTCCACTGTTCGACCGTCCGTTCCCGTCTTGGTTAAAGCCCCGAGCCAGGTAGTGACAGATCAATAAACTGGAACGAGAAAATAGTTGGTCGGCTACAAATTGAGTGACGAAAGAGGCCTTTGGATGTCCGGAAGAGATCACTACATTGATCCAACCAAGTTAAAGGCACACCATTTGAGATAAATTAATGGATACAACAATCCAATAGAGAAAACAAAGAACAAGAAATCTCAAAATAACATAAGCCAAGCAAAAAATCCATAAACCAGATTCCCCAAAATATATTAATACAAATACCTAAATTAATATGGTGAATATGGGCACACAAGACTCATAACAGTCAATAGTAGCAAGAAATCTCGCTACAGGGTCCTCCCGAAAAAGAAACCCATCCCAATTTGATCCTGCAATCACGGGATTCTTTGATCCCTCCCGTCTCATTCTTCCCTAGTAAGAGAGGCAACACTTTTCTCTTTGGAAGCTTCTGGAATCGATCCATCCCCATCATAACAAAGTCATTGTCTTGTTGTGCATGGGGCTACTAATAAAAAAATCTATGCTCGTGTCAACCCAAGCCAACTCTAGAACACTTATGTCATTCCATAGTCTATTCTAATAAAAAGCCAAAACTATTCACGGGCTGGTACACTCACAAACCAATGCTCCTATCACTAAGTTTGTAACATGCATCTGTAACTGCATGTATTGGCCTAGTCACAACTCATAGGTTGGTCGAGCATTAATCCTGGAATGAGGTTTATGAAATGTTGGATCTCCATAAGTGGTAGCAACCCAAGAGGTGGATAATCAATCATAGTGTCCTGAAACTCTCCAAGTAGAGGCTACCCTCTATCTTGTATCGACTCCTCGAAGTCACTACTTTTTAGAACCACCAATGCTAGTCATGTAGGCATTTCTCTGAAGTTTTACAGATAGATAGTTCATGGCATCATATACTCGGACTCTGTATGGACGCCCATTACCTTGAACTCCTAAAATAAGAGTATGATGTGCTTCCCATTCTTGGTGAAAGAATATATATTCTTGTAGCCATCATGGCATGTGCAATGGCCATATTGTCAAGGACAATACAATAGAATATGACAAGTATCCACAGAAGCCACATCACACCACATCTACTTCTGGAACTTTTACCCAATAGTGAACTCTATGAGGCATTTTTTTTCAAAAATATTTTTTTTTCCTTTTCTTCAACTAAGACAAGGAATACAATTGGATGTTTTGTGAAGCTAGGTTAAATTTGTCGATCAATTGGGTACACACCCAAATCTCACAAATGTCTGTATATGATAACACCACACGTTTCAATTCACGATGCCATGGTATGAAAGATGTTATGGCAGAGTCAGTGTTGTTCTATCATGGGTTCAAGAGAAAAATCATCGAACTAATATATCTCCTATCAAAGCTCATAAAGCATGTCAAAACTTTGCACAAATAAAGAGGTGATCGTACACTTTCCTTCCCGCTATCAAAGACGCTTATGATTTTCGCACCAAAAGGAAGAGTTTAGAAGTATCTTTTTGAGTTCAATGTTTGTCAATTTAACTCTCTTGTCCTGAAAAAAAAAAAAAACTTAGTACTCAAACATTTGTTCCACTTAGAATGCCCAATTTGAACAACATCAGTAAAATTTTAATTACTTCGAAATATGCCTCATTTTTCATTGCCCCGAAATTCACCCAAATTACTTTTACAAAATTCTATATTTGAATAAATTAAATTGATGTATAGTAGTATATATAAATTATTGTTATATTTTAATTTACTAAAATAGATCAGCAATTTAATTAATTTTAATTTTACCACATAGTTAAAATAATTAATTACTGATACAATGATCTCAACTATTGTAGCTGCCCCACTTTCCATGGCATCCAACAGTGGGATGGAATTTTATTGGGTAACATTTGATATTAATAAATTAATTAGGTATTATTGTTATTATTATTATTATTATTATTATTATTATATACATAAGTTACCTTCAGTTCCTCCCACTCCTTTTCTTCTAGATTGCATCCCTTTGCGGCCATGCAGTGTAGCAGAGGCGGACTGGAAGATGGAGTAGGAGCGGCAAACAGGTCTACTGTTGCGTGGAATTTGGGAAGAAATAGAGAGAAAAATGGAGGAAAAGGAGAAAGGAGGAAGAAAATAAGCGATAATTTAGGCAGAAATTCATTATTTAAGATAAGAATTTGATTTATATATTTTTAAACTTTTAGCTTAATTCCAAAATTGTCAGTGAAAAATTTTGGG
>JXCR01133197.1:0-10695 GCA_002079205.1 Phalaenopsis hybrid cultivar
TTTCTCCCTTGGCTTCTTCTTGGTAGTTTGTGGCAGAAGAGAAATTGAGTTTATTTCTCTTACAAGTTTATCTTCTTCGGTGTATTTCGGTGTAGAGCTTCTTCGATGTATCTCAGTATAGAGAGAGAAGAAGAGAAAGAAAAGAAGAGAGAACAACGAAGTGAGAGATTCCTCTTGTAATCGAGACGATCGACTGGTGTAAATTCCTCAAGTAGTAAAATCATCTGCAACTCTATGGACGTAGGCAATTTGCCGAACCACGTAAATCTGTGTTCCGCTGTGTTACTGTTTTTCTGGTGTGAATTTTATCATTCTATTTTTCGCTTCGTCAAAGATCGTTCTCCAATTTTATTTCTATATATATACTACAATAACTTGTATCGTATATCACACAACTGATATCAGAGCTTTGTTCGGATCTGATGAAGAATGATGGTTGCAGATGAAGTGAAGGCTTCAGGGATCGAAAAATTTGATGACACAGATTTTGGTTATTGGAGGATGCAGATAGAAGACTATCTCTATGAGAAGAAACTTCATCTTCCGTTATTGGAGAAAAAACAAGAAAGAATGGATGAAACTGAATAGAATCTATTGGATCGTCAAGTTCTGGGGATTATTCTATTAACCATATTGATGTCTGTTGCACACAACTTCGTCAAGGAGAGGACGACTGCAGATCTCATGACAGTCTTATCAGGTATGTATGAAAACCATCGGCGAATAACAAGGTGTACTTGATGAAAAATTTATTCAATTTGAAGATGACAGAAGTTGTTTATATTGCTCAACACCTGAAGGATTTCAATACTATCACAAATCAATTGTAGTCTGTTAAAATTGATTTTGATGATGATATACGTGCGTTGATATTGTTGACATCGTTGCTAAATAATTGAAAAACTATAAGAATGACAATTAGCAGTTCTGCAGGTAAATCAAAACTGAAATGTGATGATATTCGTGATTTGAGTTTAGATAAATAAGTGCACAGGAAAAATTCTGGTGAGATCTCAGGTACGAGTTCGACATTGAATGTTGATTTCAGAGGGAGATGACAAGACAGAAACTCAAATAGAGGGAGATCAAAATCAAAGTCTGATCAGCAGACAACCTGCTGGAATTGTGGCAAGACTGGCCACATAAAGAGGAACTGCAAGAATCCCACAAATATAGAGAATGATAGCGCAAATGTGGTATTTGAAGAAGTACATGATGCACTATTGTTGATAGTTCATAGTTTTGTTGATGATGAAAGTGAAGAAGAGAGTGGGTCCGAAACACCCATTCCTGTTGTTCAACAAACAGATGCTGGAGAACCACAGAGCTCTGAAGAAGTCTTGCAATATGAAAATTCGAGCAAGTGAGAGCTGACAGAACTTCCACTAGGGAAGAAGACATTACACAACAAAAGAGTGTATCAGGTGAAGACTGAGCATGGTAGCAATAAGAGGTACAAGACTAGACTTGTTGAAAAAAGCTTTCAGCAGAGACAAGATATTGTCCATGCAGTGGGAGTTGTAAGAAAAGACAAGAGTAATCTAAAAAATAGCTTGGAAGTGCAATGCTATGTGGACCTTGCTGATATGTTGACTGAGGGTGTTACTCTTGAGAAATTGAAGTTGTGTACAGCTTCAGCTGGTCTTCTGGAGTAAAGACAAAGGCCTTGAGTTGCAGAGGTGGAGGATTCATGTTTGAAGGAAAGGGCGACGCCGCCAGTGAAGGATATCAGTTTGGAAGAAGACGATGTAGCATATGTATTGTTCTCTAAGTGGGAGATTTGTTGTGCTGGAGCATGATCCCGATCCCAATCCCAATCCCGCCTCCAGATCTCCCGCTCCAGCTTCCCGCTCCCGCGCCCGATCGCAAAAGAAGCATCTCCCGCCTAGCGTCGTTAGCGACAGAGGAATAGTTCTCGCCTCTGCTGTTTCGCGAATCGTCGCACCTACCTATTCGCGATAAGAGGAATCATAGGGCTCTCATTAAGTATGACCGTTTGCTTTCTTCGATAGTTTCTGCTTCCACGGGATAGAGGAAGAGAAGTGCAAGGTGTAGTTCCATGCGGTAGAAGGAAGAAGGAAGAAGGAAGAAGGAAGAAGAAAGAAGAAGAAGAAGATCGTTCTCCCTTGGCTTCTTCTTGGTGGCTTGTGGCAGAAGAGAAATTGAGTTTATTTCTCTTGTAAGTTTATCTTCTTAGGTGTATCTCGGTGTAGAGCTTCTTCGATGTATCTCGGTGTAGAGAGAAAAGAACAGAAAGCAATGAAGTGAAACATTCCTCTTGTAAGTCGAGACGATTGATTGGTGTAAATTCCTCAAGTAGTAAAATCTTCTGCAACTCCGTGGATATACACAATTTGCCGAACCACGTAAATCTGTGTGTTCTGCTGTGTTACTGTTTTTCTGGTGTGAATTTTCTCATTCTATTTTTCGCTTCATCAAAGATCATTCTGCTATTTTATTTCTATATATATACCACAACAACTGCTATCGTATATCACACAACAGATATGTATAATGACATGTTTGTGTCTCATGTCGACATTAATGCTCCATATTTTAGGTATATTCTCACATCAGATTGACTAACGATATATTTTTATAGAAAAATAAAGTGGTTGGCCATGCTCACCCATTCGCTTTTATTACATTGAAAATGAATTTAATTATTGGTGTACCTAAATTTAAACTAAATTGACCCTCTTTGATTCACACTATTTAACAACAAGCTTTGAAGAAAATTAGCAGCATCCATTGTGATTAAAGGCCACATGCTTAAAGTAATTGAAAAGAGCCCTTCAAAAGTAGGTGTATAGCTCCACCGATGATTGAAGGTCATATTAGTGATGAACGATACTGAAATCCTTCTTGCATGAGGTATATTCTTTTTCCTTGTGTTGTTCTTCCCAAAAAATAAAATGATAAATCTTCATTTCCCTTCATGAATCAATTAATTTTTTTTTAATTTGAATAATTATTGTTTAACTAACTTATTTTTAAAAAAGATTTATGGCATTAAATCAGTTTGTATCATATTAGTTCCAAATAAGGTTTTGATATATTGCCATGTTGAATAGCAACTATAAAAATTTATTGGCCTAATCCATGCAATCAATAAAACAAGCATCTGAATCTCTGTACTCTTTGGGCCCACAAATGCCCATCTACTAGGTAGAAAAATTCTGTCAGTAGACTTGCTTGTTACTGCAAGGGGTAGAATAACAGATCTTCAGTCTAAAAGTTCACAAGATCTTTGATCGCAAATATGTTGCTTGGCTCTTTTCTACAACCAGGATTAAAGCAGTTTCCTTTAGCTGGTCTAATCATGTGCTCGTAAAAACAAAGATTTTTGTGAAAATATGCGCGATCACAGGGTGAAAAGAATTCAGACATGAAGCCAGAGAAAGAAACAAATTGAAAGCATGTCAAAAGAAACTAACCTTTCCACCTACTCTTGCACCATCGGTCAACTTCTTTGGCTCCCCGTTTACCAAATCCAGAACATAAAGTTCGTCATCCCTAACATACGCGACCATAGTCCCATCCGGAGACAGGTGCGGATCAATGATCGGAGACTCCGGAGAGCTCCGAAGCCTAATTTCTGGCTCCGAACCGGATATATCCTGAAAATATATCTGAAAAAGAAAAAAACAAAAACTATCTTGATGATTTGCATCCCTAAAACTATTTAAAGAGCGCGACCAAGAAACCTACTCCTGAAGGCAAGGGAACCATTATACTGGCTTTTCCAGCGATGTGAGGGCTAGTCCCCCTCCACTCATATCTAGTCACGCCAAGCCCTCTCTCCCTCAACCTCTCTCTCCTCAGCTTCTCCTCAGCTGAGAGATTGCTCTCGTCCAGCCCACCGCCGCCCGGAGGGCTGAAGACGAGCTCCTGACGGCGATTCGCGAGATCGAAGGCGAAGATCTTGCGGTAAAGCGTTCCATCGGAGCTGAACAAGTACGATACCAGTCGGTCGTCGTGACTGAAGCTGATCGACGACGGCGCCGTATACCCAGGAAGAGGATATTGCACGATCTCCTCTATCGAGAAAGGGATAGATTCGTCAGTCATATCCGCTGCCGGCATCTCCGCCTCCTCAGACTCTTCGTCCAGATTCCTTCTCCTCTGCTTATCGGTCTTGGGGCTTTCCTTCCTTAGTTGCTCGCCGATTGCCGCGCGCTTGCTCTTCGAATTTGATTCGTACTCCACTGCGCGCTCTTGCATCAGATTTTGGAGACCTAATTCTTTAGAGATCTGATCAGATAAAGAGATATATAAGCGCTCTGCTCCGGACTATTCTTCCCCTGCCGCCGGCCTCCAGCAGCGATGCGCGGCTCTGTATTAAAAAATGGGTTTTTATTTCGGCTTTACCCGGCACAGACTTTGGCGGAGAGATATTTAATTATAATCGCTTTTATTTTGCGTGCTATTTTTTTAGTAAATACACATTTAAATCATATTTCTAATACTTAAATATTTATGCCACCATGTTCTTATCTATTTACATATCTATGACAAATTTATTCTCGGCAATTTTTAACACTCAAATCTTTTCATATCATTTAAAAAATATCATTATTTCATATCATTTAAAAAATATCATTATTTGTTATGCTCATTAATAAATTTACATAAGTTGACGTGAATCCGGATAAATCACCAACATATTTTCAATATCAGATATAAATCTCGAAACATAATACGAATTCTGAGACTATTTTTTAGGCAAGAAACATTAAAATCTTGATAAAAAGTCATCCAGAATTCAGATTTCAACAAACATATAGTCAAACGATCGCTTTGATGAGACGGACTTATAAAGCCCATATCAAGTAATTGAATCATGCTTAGAAGATTTTCAGGCACATTGAATAAATGATTGTCTAATATGTCAAGTTTTTTCTCAAGTCGAGCATCTCGACAAGACGAATCCAACGAGTCCAATATCACTCAATTCCGACATCTTTAAGACACTCAAATGTCTATTAAACATCGTATGATCGAGTGAATCTCTCCAGACCGTCTGATCAAAATGGTTCATATTCTTGCATTAATTGCACCCAAAATATTATAAATAGTTTCATCCCTCTCATGAGGAGGAGCATAAGCCTAGAGAGAGCTCGAGGCTTTGAGGAGAAGCTGCAGTTCAACATCACCGTCGACCACTGCCGACCATCATCGACCATTGTCAACCTTTCTCGACAACCATCAACCATCTTCAACCACCGACTGTCATTGACTAAATCAACCGCCGTCAACCTCGCCAACCTCCGTTGAACATCACCTACCGTTGTCAACCACATCCAACTTCTGTCGACTACCGCCAACTATCGTCGACCACTGCTAACCACCATTGTCAATCACTACCAACCACACGACGTCAATGGACACTATAAGCTGAAAAATATAATTACCATTCTCATCTATGGGACAATGAATTTCTGTAATCATCAATCAATAGTGGATTTTTTGCAACTGGGTCAAGCCCCGTGGTTTTTCCCTTCACGGGTTTTCCACGTAAAAACCTCTGGTGTCACTACCGTATGTTTCTCTTTCATCTATGTGTGTGTAAAATTCACATACAATGCTAAGACAATAATTGCTTACTCTACTGCAGTGAATTTTATAGCACACATCAAATCTTAAAGGATTGCGTGAATCTAGAAGCACGAAACAAATGTTGATATAATTTTTAAAAGAGAAAAATTCAAACTTTGATTAAAAATTATTAAAAGCTTCGATTTCAATAAACTTACAACTAAAGTGTCCAACTCGACAAAACAAAGCTAACGATACTAAAATTGGTCAAATCTGAGTTAAATCAAGTCAGATCAAGCCATTATACTGTTTTTGAAAGTTTTCAATACATAATTGAAAGGTTAAACAGATTTTAAATCTCGAAAGTTATAGTCAAATCGAACGTCTCGACGAGATGAATTCAACGAGCTCAAGATCGTTCAATTCTAACATCATTAAAACACACAAATGTTCTTTGAACTTAATCAGAAAGAGGAAATCTATCTGGGTCGTCTGATAGAGTGGTTTAAATCCATTCTTTATTTACAAAGAGACCTCTCACAAACTTTCTAAATCGAGTCCTATCACCCACTTGAGGTGGGTGGGGGCAGACTTGAGTCAGAATATGACTGAAGCATGTAAGATGAGTTGAAGTTCAACATCACTCATAATACCTCACACTCCTGTAGTAGTCGACCATTATCAACCATCGATTGTCGGCCACTATTGACCACCATCAGCCAACCCTAACTTGTTAGAATGAAACTGCTTTTTGAATCACAATATACATTGCAGAGTAATGAGATATTCTGTAAAACAACACACCTTCTATATGGTTCAATGACACCTCCTAAAGACGATTTAATAATGCACCATGAATAAGATGCAATGATACACCACGATAACGATGTAAAGACGCATCCACAACAGTGCAACAGTTTCTCCTGAAGACGGTCTAACAATGCACCGAGAAAATGGTGACTTTATTCAAGCTCTTAAAACTCTCTCCTTGCAGCCCACCACCGCAACCTATGCAGTGCACAACTTCTGCAACTCTCGACTCCAACCCCCATTACATATGAACGTTATCATAACTTACCATGACAACCTACATGACCAAATATGGCTTACGTGGTCCACAACTAGTGCAACTCCTGACTTTAACCTCCGTAGCCTACGAATGTCAACACAGCTCACGAATAGGACTTATGTTACCAATTACAACTTACGTGATCCATAACTCGTGTACCTCTCGATTTTTGTGGCCTATGAACATCATCGTAGCTCACCACTATAATTTACCAACCAACTATGACCTACGTAGTCCACAACTCGTGCAGCTCCTGACTCTGACCTCTACGACCTACGGATGTCATCATAGCTGTCACTATGACATATGTGACCAATTATGATCTATGTGATCAACAACTCATGCAACTCTTGACTTTGGCCACTATAGTTTACGAATGTCATCTC
Source organism: Phalaenopsis hybrid cultivar (assembly GCA_002079205.1). Lineage (NCBI taxonomy): Eukaryota > Viridiplantae > Streptophyta > Magnoliopsida > Asparagales > Orchidaceae > Phalaenopsis > Phalaenopsis hybrid cultivar. Next base: position 6,994 of record JXCR01133197.1, read on the forward strand.
AACTCACCACAATGACCTATATGACCAACTACAACCTACGTGGTTCAATACTTATGCACCCGCTGATTGCATCCCCTATAGCCTATGGATGTCATCACAGCTAACCACTACGACCTATGTGACACTTCATAGCTCGTGCAGCTCCCGACTCCGACCTCTGTGGCTTACGAACGTCATCACAACTCACTATTATGACCAACGTGATCAACTACAACCTGCATGATTCATAGCTCGTGCATCTCTCGACTCTGGCCTCTAAGGTCAATAGACGTCATCACAAGTCACTACTACGACCTCTGCGACAAATTACGACATACTTCGTCCACAGCTCGTCTGGCTCCCAACTACAACCTCTGCAGCCTACAAGTGTCATCACAACTTACTATTATAGCCTAAGTGATCAACAATGACCTACGTGGCCTCGTGCAACCCTTGACTTCTGCCTCTACGGCCTTAGGATGTCATCATATCTCACAACTATGGTCTATAGGACCAACTACAACATATATGGTTCACAACTCGTGCAGCTCCTGACTCTAGTCTCTGTGGCATACAAATGTCATCATAACAATCCATTACGACCTATGTAACTAATATGTCCTACATTATCTACATCTCATGCAGCCCTCGACTCTGGTCTCTACAGTCTACAGATTTCATCACAGCTCACTACTGCAGTCGATGTGACCAACTATGACTTATGTGGCTCACAACCCTTGCAACTTTCTCCTACGAACTCTATAGCCAACATATGCTTCTGAAACAACCATCTACAACCTGCACGACCAACTATTATCATGGTTTTCAACTAAGACCAAAATTACAAGCCTAAGCTATAGCTACGTCTACAATTTTCATAGCAATCGACTACGACTCTTGTAGTTTGCTATCACTGAAAACTACATTAATTATAACTAGACTACAAATATTATCAATGAACTACTGTTGTATATTTATAATGATAAACTTCGTAACTCCATCTTCCATAATTCAAGAAAAAAGTGGATCTATGTACTCACCATTCACAATAAATTATTTCAATTAAGCTTGGTTTCAAGATTTTTTTTATTGTCCGGGTCATCCACATAAAAACTCAAGGTGTCTCCGTCCACTTCTCTTTAATTTTCTGAGTGTATGTTGAGAACGTTAAGATGAAAATTCATTACTGTCGCAGGCCCGTCAACACTAATCAATTTTAAAATATAAAAAGATGAAATATAACTTTTAATGCAAAAAAAGATAACACGTAGTTTGTGTCTATCAGACAGTCGTTGGTACTTTTAGAAAATGATGAATACTCGATATTAGTGGAAAAGATACATATATATATATATATATATATATTAATGCCTTTCATGACAAACTTTAAATAAATATTCCATGATAAAAAAAAGAGAAACTATTTTATTCAAAAGGGGCATTTTCATGCATATCACTCAATTCCAATGTATTTACATATCTAACACCTAAATTTATATTTTACATTTATACCACCCAAATCTTCAACATCACATAAAAAATATCATTATTTTCACCTCTAAGAAATGAATCTTTTTTTTTAATTCTGCATGGGTAATGTGGCAGATATATAATAATTAAAGTTTAGGTGCTGGATATGTAAATACACAAGGATTAAGTGGCATGTATGTAAATATTCCTATTCAAAATAAAACATTTTTAAGCATATTTCTCCAATTATGAGTATTTCGAGGCATATAAAATTAAATTTTGTCAACCAATTTATTGATTGAAGACAAAATTTTCTATATCCTATAATTTATTTAACGTAATAAATTTAAATATTTTTTTGTCTTATAAATCCTGAATTCAGGAGGGCATATCCAAATAACCTATAAAGGTCATCATATCAAATGATTTTTAGTCAATATGGCATGCCTCTTATGTTTTGTCCAACAAAGTCTAGTTATAAACATAGTAAATTAGATTATCGGAAGGCAAAATCTATCTAACTCAGAAAGTATATACAACCCTTACATTTAGGTATAATTGAATGCCTCTGAAGTAACAGGTGCAGAACTATAGTTGCCAAAACTGTGAGGATTTAACATCCCGTGAGTCCATTATGACCTGAAAAAAACAGAATCAAATATCAGCTGTAGCATTAAAAAGAAAAGAGATTTTACATTCCTACCATTCAATTCCTATGTATTAACATATGAATCAGCTAAACTTCTATTTTTTAGGTACAGACTATCCAACCTCATACAAATCCGGTGGTCTGTTTGTGAAGATAGAAAGTTTAGTGTGTGTCGGGGCGCCATGATGAGCACTCGAATCTGGTGTTTTTGGATACTTCGATTTGTTTTCAAACAATGTGTTATGTATTCGAGCACAAAAAATTCATTTTTAGAGGGAAAAGACAAAAAAAAAATCATTTTTAGGGGGATGAGCTCTCGAATCCAGCTTTTTTTGGACCAAGATGCGCCCTCGAATCGGGCGTTTTTGGATTCTTCAATTTATTTTCAATCAATGTGCTATGTATTTGAGCACAAAAAAACCATTTTTAGGAGGAAAAACCACAATAACTTGATTTTGCAAACCAGTTTCCTTTCAAAAATAATCTGCTTCGCTTGAAAAAAGCATAAAACTCAAAGCACAGAGTCTCCTACAAAAAATGCGGCATTTGACATATTGATCCAAACAAGAAGTAAAATCCAAATAACAAAAGTTACCTCTTTCTGGACTTATCAGCTGCAATCACACCCTTCACAAGTGAGCGAATATCAACTCCCCGTTCATTCATGATCTTATCATGGTAAATTTTGCTTCCAACCTCCTTTAGTTCTTCCTCCACTTCCTCCAAAGTTTGATCCACATTTAATTTTACTTCCCCTTTCTTAATCAAGGTAACGCTAAATCCATTGGCTTTAGCTTCCCTAAAAGCGTCCTGCAGAATGTAAGACAGTAAAACGGAATTTAAAACAAATATTCCGGCAATACTAGGACTTGAGCAAGCGATCAATAGGAGTTTCAGGGTTAGGCAAAATTGTTTACAAGTTTATTCCCAAAAAACAATTATTTTCCATACATCTAGATTGATTACTCTAATATCATGGCACATGCATAGTATTTTTATCCCTCCATTTGAAAAAAAGGAAGATTTGCATACATACCATTTAATACTTGTGTATTTGCATGCCTAACACCTAAACTTCAATTTTTATATAGACCTATGAAAAGGTGTATTCTGTTTTAAAAGTTAAAATAATAGTATTTTTGATGTGATATTAATGATTTCGATGGTTTAAATATAAAAAAGTTGTTATGCAAATATAATGCAGAAATATAGAAATTCACACAAAAATCAAACACGAAAAAGTTACGCGGTTCGCACTCTGACTGTTATATACTCAACATCCCTAGTATACAAAGCAACAGTAGTCTGAAGAAACGACTTCCAACTGACCGAACCTTCTGCTAATGTGAATAAATAATCCGTCGCAGATCTTCACTCATCCATACCACTTGCGTAGTCTAAGTCAATGTAGCCTACACATAAATTTGCAATAGATGGCTGCCTCTCAAACACCAAGCCAAAATCAACTATATCCTTCAGATACCTCAAAATACTCTTCACAGTCTGCCAATGGCTCCTTCCTGGATCATATATAAACCTACACACAACATCAACTACTTGTGCAATGTCTGGTCTAGTATAAAATATGACATACATCAAATTGC
>JXCR01133200.1:9999-26173 GCA_002079205.1 Phalaenopsis hybrid cultivar
ATCCGTTTAATCATTATAGACATAATTTTAAATAACTTAATGATGTATTTAGCACATATAAATTTTCACAACACAAAACATCACATTTATATATAAATTCCATGGGGTACAATATACGTTCCATAACACACCTAAGTTTGATATTTTCTCAACCTCAATACATTAATTCAGTGTCACAATCCAAGCCACAACACTCAAAACGCTGAAAACAAAACATCCTATGCTTAGTCTCAACTATACATAGATCTATAAGCATAATTCTAAAGCAAAGCAACTACAAAGTTCAAATCAAAATACATAGATAAACAGATAGGTAGTAATATAAATCTACTAATCCTCAGACTCGGTATTCGATTCTCCTCAGAGATCGCCCATTGATTGCACATGAACGAAGAGGTTGTAGAAGGGTCGGAATGGAAATTCTTCAGTAGAATCCTCCTCTATCAATTTCATCCTCCTCATCAGTCCTATCAAACTATCTTCTAAATGTCCAGAATGTTGGAAATGTTCCTTCATCCTCTAGTCGAGATGATCGAAGAAATCAGAGATATTATTAATTGCATTCATGAGATTTTGTACCTCCTTTTCCAACTTCTTGATTCGGCGCAGGATCACAAGAGGCTTATCAGGGACTAAGGGTTGAACTGACAGTGAATTCTGAGATTATTTATCTACTATAATTGTCATGTCATTTTCATCTTCAAAAACTGGGAATCCCTCAGTTGGATCCAAAGGCTTCCAAGGTAGCAGTACCTTTTCCCAATTTTCATAGGACACTTGGAAGTGACTGCAAAGTGAGAAAATTCTGGAGGGGTGTCCAAGCCCATAAGTTGATCTGTGAATGATCAGACCCAAAACCGACTTCACAATTATAGATCCAACGTCGATCGGCAGTCCCCTTTGAATGCAGTAATTCAAAATGGCACTTTCTTTAGAAACTTTACCNTTTAGCTTGAAGTTAAGCTCTTACCTAGAGATGATCAAATCCGGTGTCAAAAAGCCTTGAAATTACCTCTTAATCCAGGATCTCTCAAGCACTAGGTCGAAAATGGCATTTTTAGGAGGAAGAGGATGATGAATAGTGGCAGTTGACTGATCAAAATCGCAGTTAAAGGTGTTTTTCGTGATCTCGCCGTCGGTTGGGTTGATGGTACCGTCAGCGCGCTTAATTGAAATTTAAATCCTAAGTCTTGGGAAAATCTTGTCGTCGGCGGCGTCGAGGGCGTCGTCGGTGGGATCTATTGATTTTGTCCAAATTCTGGATTTTTACGATTTTGATCAATTCCAAGCCTAAACGACATCTGTTTAATCATTATAGATACAATTTTAAATAACTAAATGATGTACTTAGCACATATAAACTTTCACAACACAAAACATCACATTTATATATANTGTGGCGGTTGACTGGTCAAAATAGCGGTTAAAGGTGTTTTTTGGGAGCTCGCTGCCAGCGGGGTCGATGGCGCCCTCAGCACGCTTAATTGAAATTTAAATCCCAAGTCTCTAGAAAATCTCGTCGCCGGTGGCGTCAAGGGCACCGTCGCCAGGCTCTATTGATTTTGTCCAAATTCTGAATTTTTGCGATTTTGATCAATTCCAAGCCTAAACGACATCCGTTTAATTATTATAGACATAATTTTAAATAGTTAAATGATGTACTTAGCACATATAAACTTTCATAACACAAAAATTCACATTGATATATAAATTTCAAGGGGTNCGAAAGATGATCAAATCTGGTGTCAAAAAGCCTTGAAATCGCCTCCCAATTCAAGATCTTTCAAGCCCTAGGTCAAAAATGACATTTTTAGGAGGAAGGGGATGGTGAATAGTGGCGGTTGACTGGTCAAAATTGCGGTTAAAGGTGTTTTTTCTCGAGCTCGCCATCGGCAGGGTTGATGGTACCGTTGACGCACTCTATTGGAATTAAATCCCAAGTCTTGGGAAAAATCCGTCGTCGGTGGCGTCGAGGGCGCCGTCGGCGGGCTCTATTGATTTTGGTTCNGTTAAGCTCTAGGTAAAAAATGACATTTTTAGGAGGTAGGGGATGATGAATAGTGGCGGTTGACCGGTTAAAGGTGTTTTTCGTGATCTCACCGTCGGCTCGCTCTATTGGAATTTTGAACTTTAGTCTCGGGAAAAATCTGCCGTCGGCGGTGTCGAGGGCGCCATTAGAGGGCTCTATTGATTTTGTCCAAATTCCAGATTTTTGCGATTTCAATCAACTCCAAGCCTTAACGACATCTTTTTAATCATTATAGACATAATTTTAAGTAACTAAATGATGTACTTAGCACATATAAACTTTCACAACACAAAACATCACATTTATATATAAATTCCAGGGTACAATGTATGTTACATAACACACCTAAGTTTGGTATTTTCTCAACCTCAATACATTAATTCATTGTTGNTGGTTCAAGTCCTGGATTTTCGCAATTTTGATCAATTTCAAGCCTTAAGGACATCTTTTCAATCACTATAGATATAATTTTAAGTGACTAAATGATGTACTTAGCACATATAAACTTTCACAACACAAAACATCACATTTATATATAAATTCCAAGAGGTACAAAAACGTTCCATAACACACCAAAGTTTGATATTTTCTCAACCTCAATACATTAATTCAGTGTCACAATCCAAGCCACAAAACTTAAAACGCTGAAAACAAAACATCCTATGCTTAGTCTCAACTATACAGAGATCTAAAAGCATAATTCTAAAGCAAAGCAAATCCAAAGTTCAAATCAAAATACATGGATAGACAGACAAGTAGTAATATAAATATACTATTCTTCAGATTCAGTACTAGATTCTCCTCTGAGATCACCCATTGATTGCAAATGAACGAAAAGGTTGTAAAAGGGCTGGAATGGAAATTCTTCGGTAGAATCCTCCGCTATCAATTTCATCCTCCTCATCAGTCGTATCAAACTATCTTCTAAATGTCTAGAATGATCAAAATATTCTTTCATCCTCCAGTCCAGATGATCGAAGAAATCAGAGATATTATTAATCACATTCATTACATTTTGTACCTCATTTTCCAATTTCTTGATTCGGCGCAGGAACACCAGAGACTTGTCAGGAATTAAGGGTTGAACTGACACTGAATTCTGAGATGATTGATCTACTATAATGGTCATGTCATTTTCATCTTCAAAAGCTGGGATTAGTTGGATCCAAAGGCTTCCAAGGTAGAAGTACCTTTTCCAAGATTTCATAGGATACTTGGAACTGATTGCAAAGTGAGAAAATTGTGGAAGGATGTCCAAGCCCATAAGTTGATCCATGAACGATCATACCCAAAACTAACTTCACAATTATTGATTCAATGTCGATCGGCAGTCCCCTTTGGATGCAATAATTCAAAATAACACTTTCTTTAAAAAAATTACTGATCTTTATTGTCGGTAAAAGTTTCGCAGAAATGAATAAGTGCCAATGTTTCGAATCGGGATTCAGAAGTGTCGCAGAAAAAATAACATACCCGTTCTCTCTCATTTCCCAGTCGTCAGTTTCGTCCGTTAAATATTGATAAATTTTATTCATCTGGTTTCTTGTTGGGACGAAATTGGAATAGTGGCAGACAGGAATATTCTCGATCATGTATAATTTGTTGATTCGTGCAGGAGTGAAAGTNATAAGAGCGTCAGTCCAAGTTAAAAATATTTGATTTTCACCATGGATTTCTTCCACATTAAGGAGATCCAAAAAATTTGAGAATGNAGAAAATGATGTTTTTAGGAGGAAGGGGATGATGAATAGTGTCGGTTGACTGGTCAAAATCGCGGTTAAAGGAGTTTTTCGTGAGCTTGTCGGTGGCGGGGTCAATGGCGTTGTCGGTGCGCTTAATTGGAATTTAAATTCTAAGTCTCGGGAAAATCTCGCCGTCGGCGGCGTCGGGAGTGCCGTCGGCGGGCTCTATTGATTTTGTCTAAATTCTGGATTTTTGCGATTTCGATCAATTCCAACCCTAGATGACATCCGTTTAATCATTATAGACATAATTTTAAATAACTTAATGATGTATTTAGCACATATAAATTTTCACAACACAAAACATCACATTTATATATAAATTCCATGGGGTACAATATACGTTCCATAACACACCTAAGTTTGATATTTTCTCAACCTCAATACATTAATTCAGTGTCACAATCCAAGCCACAACACTCAAAACGCTGAAAACAAANAAAAAAAAAAAGTAGTTTGGATAGAGGCTCTTACCTAAAGATGATCAAATGCGGTGTAAAAAAACCTTGAAATTGCCTCTCAATCCAAGATCTTTCAAGCCCTAGGTCGAAAATGGTGTTTTTAGGAGGAAGGGTATGATGAATAGTGGCGGTTGACTGGTCAAAATCCTCTGTCAGCTTTCCAGTATGGAAATATTCTATTAATGACTTGCGCCAATCTTTGTTGATGTCCGCAACTGTATTTATTGTTTCTTCTTTTGCAAGTTTGTGTAGAGTTTCGAAGTCGCTTCGAGACAAGACTCTTCTTCCTTGCACTGTAACTTCGATGGAATCCTCTAGGGGACACGCCATTTTCTTAGCGAGTTTTGCTAAAGCTTCGGCATGAGCATTATCTCCCTAAGGAATTCGGTAGAAAGTCACCTCAGGAATGTGCTCCAAGAGCTTCATCGCGTACAGACGGTATTCTACTAATCTTGGTTTCAGAATTCTGTATTGTCCGGCGATTTGCTGGATGACAAGTTGAGAGTCACCATGTTAAGCTTGGTTTTAGAATTTTGTATTGTCCGGCGACTTGCTGGATGACAAGTTGAGAGTCACCATAACAATATTCGTTATATCCATTGAGATCACCAACACCAATACGGTGATTAAAGCTTCATATTCTGCCTCATTTTTAGCGCACGACTCTGTCAAGTGGTACGAAAACCTCAACATACCCTTATTTGGCGTGATAAAGATCAAACTAATCCCTGCCTTTCCTGGTATAACTGTGCCTGATCCTATGTCTTTCCTGGCTGACGAAGCACCATCAAAGTACATTTCCCAGTGCTGCACATTGAAAAATTCCATCTGCATTTTTGGAATCCTCCAGCTGATACACGCTTGATCGAACAACTGCCTGTCATCATCCCCGATAGAATGATTTTGTGCCCGTCCACACTAAAACCTTAAGATCTCAGCCTAGACTAAACCAAATCACTTCGGGTTTGATCCTATGGACTTGTCAGAGTGAGACGAACACATCCATATGGTTAAGGTGCCATGAAATCAAGCTTATGCAAACGGAGAATCAAAATCAAGTTTCAAAAAACCTTGAAATCGCCTCCCAATCCAAGATCTTTCAAGCCCTAGGTCGAAAATGGTGTTTTTAGGAGGAAGGTGATGATGAATAGTGGCGGTTGACTGGTCAAAATCGCGGTTAAAAGTGTTTTTTTGCAAGCTCATCATCAGCGGGGTTGATGGTACAGTCGGCGTGCTCTATTGGAATTAAATCCAAGTCTCGAGAAAAATCCATCGTTGGCAGGCTCTACTGATTTTGGTTCAAATCCCAGAGTTTTGCAATTTTGATCAATTTCAAGTCTTAATGACATCTTTTCAATCATTATAGACATAATTTTAAGTGATTAAATGATGTAATTAGCACATATAAACATTCACAACACAAAACATCACATTTATATTATACTTAGCACATATAAACTTTCACAGCACAAAACATCACATTTATATATAAATTCTAAGGGGTACAATATATGTTACATAACACACCTCACAAAACATCACATTTATATATAAATTCCAAGGGGTACAATATACGTTACATAACACACCTAAGCTTTCACAACACAAAACATCACATTATATATAAATTCCAAGGGGTACAATATACGTTACATAACACACCTAAGTTTGGTATTTTCCACCATCAACACATTAATTCATTGTCGCAATCCAAACCACAACACTCAAAATGCTGAAAACAAAACATCCTATGCTTAGTCTCACCTATGCAGAGATCTAAAAGCTTAATTCTAAAGCAAAGCAAATACAAAGTTCAAATCAAAATACATAAATAGACAGATAGGTAGTAATATAAATCTACTATTCCTCAGATTCAGTACTAGATACTCCTCTGAGATTACCCATTGATTGCACATGAACAAAGAAGCTGCAGAATGGTCGAAATGGAAATTCTTCAGTAGAATCCTCTTCTATTAATTTCATCCTCCTCATCATTCATATCAAGTTATCTTGTAAATGTCCAGAGTGCTCAAAATGTTCCTTCATCCTCCAGTCTAGTTGATCAAAGAAATCAGACATATTATTAATCGCATTCATGACATTTTGTACCTCCTTTTCAAATTTCTTGATTTGGCGCAGGATCACCAAAGACTTATCAGGGACTAAGGGTTGAACTGGCAGTGAATTCTGACATGATTGATCTACTATAATGGCCATGTAAAAAACTGAGAATCTCTCAGTTGGATATAAAGGTTTCCAAGGTAGCAGTAACTTTTCCCAATTTTCATAGGACCCTTGGAACTTACCGCAATGTGAGAAAATGGTGGAGGGGTGTCCAAGCCCATAAGTTGATCCATGAATGATCAGGCCCAAAACTGACTTCACAATTATTGATCCAATGTCGATCGGCAGTCCCCTTTGGATGCAGTAATTCAAAATGGCACTTTCTTTAGAAACTTTACCAATCTTCATTGTCGGTAATAGTTTCACAGAAATGAAAAAGTGCCAATGTTTCAAAATTGGATTTAGGAGTGTTGCAGAAAAAACTAACATACCCGTTTTCTCTTGTTTCCCAATGGCCAGTTTCGTCCGTTAAATATTGTTAAATTTCATTCATTTGGTTTCTTGTTGGGATGAAATTGGAATAGTGGCATACAAGAACATTCTCTATCATGTATAATTCATTGATCCATGCAGGAGTGAAAGTAATCCATCTTCCTCGCACATAAACAACTCCCTGGTTGATTCCATGTAAATTTACATAAAATTCTTTCATCATTGGAACCACCACGGCGGCGGAAGTGTAGCACAACACTTCTCATCTTCACCGCACTACCATTTCTTCAATATCTGTCAGGGGATTACTCAATCTGTGATTTACGAATCCTCATTCCTTGATCAATCTTTTCTTCATCAGTAAGTTGTTGAAGATTCGTTGCGCTTTGGCACTAATAAACTTTTGCCTATTGAAAACTTGCATTCTGGGATTATCAGGGGAATTGGACGCCATAAGAATAAAATTGATGGAGTTCACTTTGTTTTTGGAGGGAAAATATGAACTAGAAGTTAAATTTTTGAGTTAAAAAAAATTCCTACCCAAAAGCCGCCAAAAACCGCCTTTTGAACCCAAGTAACCGCCAATTCGCCGGTCTCGCCGTAGGCGGGGTCGACAGTGCCGTCGGCGGGGTCGACAGTGCTGTCAGCGCGCCTATGTATTAATTTTATGTTCTCCTAGGATTTCTTGTAAAAATCTATTGTAAAGGCATCAGGCTCAACAAATTTAGTGATATCAATAGTTTGGAGGGCTTGCTAAATTTCAAGAGCAGTGGAGGGTGATCTAGAGTAAGATTAGAAGTGTAGGAAACTTCTTCAATAGAATAAATGTTTTCAATAGGCACTCTTTGTATTTCAAGTTGAGTTAACTTCAACTAAAAGTAAGAGACAAAATCAAGAGAAATGATATTGTTATCAGAGAGCCAAATTCTTGTAGAGTTCTGAATGTTGTGAATGGTATTACATTGTCTTCTGTGCTTTTTACATGCATGATAAAACATGGTGTTCCTAACCCCTTCCTTAAAATGACTTATGATAGATTTTTGCTTCAAGAATTTATCTTGTTTGTCAATAGTAGTAAGTAATTTCTCTTGAGCAGCTAATAATAAAGTCTCCTACCCACCTTCTTCTAAAATAATCTTCTCCAACTCTAGTACCACCATTTTAGCAGAATCCATAGTAGCAAAGACATTTCCAAAATCAATCCAACCCCACTTTTTCAGTGCTTTTCTAGCCTTTGAATGTAGATGAACAAGTTTGGACCAAAGGTCCAAGGTGGAAGAAATTTTCCAAGAACCAGTCACAGTGTTAAGAAAAGAAGGATGATCAGACCACATATTAAGATTCCTAAAAGGGGGAGGAGAGCAAGTAGATTTAGTAGCAGTGATGGATATTAAAATAGGCATATGATATGAACCTGCAAGGTTTAAATGAGTAACAAAGATATGCAGGAAACGTTGACACCATATATCATTTATCAAAATTCTATTAAGTCTTTCCTAGATAGCCCCTCTTTTCCAAGTAAATTTTGTCCCCTTAAAGCCAATATCAAATAATCCAGCCTGAAGGATGTTGTTAGAGAATAAATTCATTTTGGCTAATTTAAGGGGTCTTCCACCAGACTTTTCAACAGAGGTAGCAATACAATTAAAGTCTCCTCCCACCAGCCATCAAGAACCATAATATTATCAATAGTTTGGAAATAAGACCAAAGTTCCCTTCTATCAGCTTTAGTACAACTAGCATAGACAAAGGTGGCAAATCTATTGTGTCCATATGTTTTCAAAGAGAGGTGTACAAACTGAGGATGATTAGTTTGAATATCCCAAATGATCTCCTTCCTACGAAAAATCTATATTTTTTTATTGAACCAATGACTCTAAAATAGCAATACAATAAATTTTGTGTTTTTTATTGAGATGTAAAATTCTTTTCATGGAAGAGGGGTGAGCAATGTCCCTGACATTCCAACAAAGAAAATTAATCATGTTAAGAAGGTGGGTGCGAGGAGGGCTGAGATCTAGATCTAGTCCTCCCCCTGGTAAGTTGGGTGGGTGCCTTCCTTTGAGTGTTTTGAGAGCTGTCAGTCTGATAAGTATCAGTCAAAGTTTTCTTCTCCTCAAAAGTGGGTTTCTTTTTCTTTCTTGCCTTCTGAACTTGTCAATCTTGCTCCAATAGTTGATGCATTTCAACCATCAATTCCTTAGATTGTCTTACAGGATCCTTTGGGGTAATTGAAGGAGTGCTTGCAGCTTTTTCATGTATAGATTTACTGGGTTGTGGAGGAAGCACAATGCTCCATTCCCCTTCTTCTAGTTGTGGACCAGCAGAGGGTATAAACTCAGTGATTTCATTGAAATGTGTAATGTGTAAAATATGATGGCTAGAAGTAGCTTCAATTCTTTTGATTGCTTCCATAGCAGTGGGATGATTCACTGCAACAGTGCTCTCAGAAAGCTTGTTATTACTACTAATAATAGCTCCATTTTCTATAGGATTTGTGACTTTCTTCTTGTAGGTAGGGTGTAGCCTATAACACCTGTAAGAGGTATGCCCAAATATTTTACAATGTGGGCAATAGTAAGGTTTTTGCTCCACTAAAATTTTCTTCCAATGCCCCTCCTCTTTGGACCCAAGCCAGATCTCCTCTACCATAGGAAGAGTGATGTCCCTCTCCAATAGAATTCTTGCTATTGAAGGTCTAGAAAATTTAAAGGTAGGTAAGTTCATCTTCAATGGTCTCCCCAAAGCCAACCCAATATTAAAAAGAACCTTATGGTTGAATAAATGTAGAGGAAGTCCAGGTAATTTAAACCAAATAGGGACTATGGGAGGTTCTTTGCTAGGATTAAAATTAGGTGCCCATTTAACAACCTTCATGGGGATACCATCCATAGAGACTGTTTTCTTGGCAAATAGTCTAGCATAATCTTCTTCTAAGGCCAACTTGATCATGATGTGTCAGCCATAAACAACCCCAACTACCAAGCACCAACAAAGGAAAAGTTGTCAAATAACCTTCTAACAACTTCCATTTTGGGGTGTCCAAGTTGGAATTTGCCTATAAGAATAAATTTGCACTCAGCCTTTAGGGTGACAAGTTCCTCTTCATTATAATAGATAACAGGTTTTCCATCTTTAACAACTAAGGGGATAATGAGCTGACAAGGTTCCCTTCCCACAGCAGCGTCATGATTATGGGAAAACCAAGAGTTCAACATTGAGCAAAGTTTCTTGTCCCTTACCCACCACACCAACAAAAGTGGCCTTGGTCCATTTGCGAGTTAGTTTTAACATCAATATAAGTAAATTTAGCCATCAAAACACTTCAGCAGAAATGCAGAAAGCAAAACAGAAAATGGAAAAGTAAAATTCAAACTCCAAAATGTTGGGAAAAGAGAAATCCAGCAAAACCACAAAAAGGAAACCAAATACCACACACACTTTAAAAGCAAGAAAATGCAAGCAAGAGAAGCAAAAAAAAACTCCACAGCAACCGCTGCAGTCACCCATCTTGCACAAACCCTACCAGAGCACCAAGGAAGACAGTTTCTTCCAGCAAGGTATCAACTTCANACGGTTTCGGTTGAATTGCTCTTCTAGCTATTGCTAATGCTCTAGTCTCAGCTGCTATCTCAAGCATTACTAGATTTTTCACTTTACATCTCTAGATTCTTCAAGTTCAACTTTTCTCAAGCTCTTTCTCTCTTCCCGGGCATCTGTTATTCAATTTGTTACTTTTCCATTGCTTAGCACCACTGTTGCTGTTTGGTTTTTGATTTTTTAGTCTTTTGGTTTGTTTTTGTTGGTTTCTTTACTACCTCCACATTCCAATTAGCTTCTCTTTTGTTCTGACTTAATTGGTTCACCTGTGGTAAATGTTGTGCTGTGGTGGATTTTCAGTAATGACTAATCTAAATGCTATTGACCTTACTACTAATATTCAGTAGGCTAAGGCCACATTTTCTGACATTATTGGGAAAGGCTTTGAAAATTTCCAAAATCTTGATGGCCTAGTTTTTGCTCAAGAGTACCATGAGGGGAATGACCCTCTATTCAAACCTATTTGCAAGAAAAGTGGGAAGATTGCTATCTTTTATACTGAGGATGACATCAATGGCTTTACTGAGAACTATAAGTTCTCATTAATTGGAAATTTTCAACTTGGTCATCCTAGAATGGAATTTGTGAGAAGATTTTCTAATGGACTAAAATACAAAGGAGCTTGGAAAGGTGGGCTCCTTGATGGGAGACACATACCCATCAATCTAATAAGGGTAGAAGACCATGCCAGAATATTCTCAAAATAATACATATTGTTTGAAGGTATCTCAATGAAGTTATTAAAGTGGACACCTGCCTTTGACCATAGTAAAGAATTGTCAATTGTCCCCATTTGGTTTAAAATTCCAGGGCTTAAACTCCACTTCCTTAATCATAAAGTACTTTTCAACATTGGCATAGGTTTGGGCAGACCATTGAAGTTGGATGCTCCCACCTTTAATTTATCAAGGCCATCTGTTGCTAGAATCTTGATTAAAAGAGACATTACCCTACCAGCTGTGGAGGAAATTTGGTTGGGTACTGAGCATAGTGGATACTGGCAGAAAACCATAGCAGAACAAAGACCATATTACTGCCACTACTGCAAAATGTTTGGCCACATTGAAGAGAAATGCTTTAGGCTTCATCCTAATCTAAGAAGAAGGTTAGCTTCCAGATCAAATTTTGGGGAAAAAGAGGCCCAAGTAATTGAGATGTTAACTAAAGATAGAACTGCAGCCCATGATTCTGAATTTGCTGAGGCAAGGACTTAGGAGGCTACTCTGCAGAAGTTGGCTTAGTTATCACACAATATTGTTAACAGTGTTGTTAATTCTAATAACTCTATACAAACTGTTACACCTCCTCAGGCTGAGAAACTTCACTGTACTACTATCTCAGCATCACCTCAAGTTGAACAGTTTCAATGTACTACAATTCAAACACCCCCTGTTGAAATTAGGGATACGGTTATTGATATTCCTTTGGAAGATCCTTTGCTCTTGCATATGGAAAAAGATTTAGAAGAGGGCTGACAAGTTCAAAAATCAAAAAAGAAGAAAATTCATTGGGAATTAAAGAATCTCCTTTCTTCCTCTTCTTCTCTTATAGAAGCCCTCACCCTTCCCACTAGCACAGTTAGGACTAGGAGGACGGGAAAGTCCACCTCAGTTAGATGATGAATTTAATCTGTTGGAATGTTAGGGGTTTAGCACATCCTAGATCCCTTAACAAAATTCTGGCACTTAATAGGATTTATAAACCTTGGACCATTGTAATCCTTGAACATATGATATCTAAACATATCAACTAAATTTTGAGGAAATTCCCTTACTTCCAACTGCTTGTTAACACTAATAGTAAAATTTTGCTATTATGTAGGAAGGAAATTCAGTGTAGTGTCATCAAGGATGGGGACTAATTTATCCATTTTAAGCTTAATTTAAATAGTTACAATGGCTTTGCCACTTTTGTATATGATGGTTGCTCTTCCACTGCTAGACAGGAGCTCTGGAAACAGTTGCAAGACTTCAGCAATTCTATGAGGGATTTCTAGTTTATTGGGGGTGATTTTAACTGTCTCTCTACACCTAATGAGAAGAAGGGTGGGAGATCTCCTGATATCAATCTTATGAATTTCTTCAATGATAAAATTCAGTCTACTGGGTTGTATGATTTGGGCTTTATTTGTCCTAAGTACATATCGAGAAGGGGGAGGATATGAGACAGGCTGGATATAATTTTAGTGAATGACATTTAGTTTAAAGATTTTCTCCACACATTTGTTCAACACCTTGCTATTAGTGGGTCTAACCATAGACCTTTACTTTTCAATATATATGCTAACACTATTAAAAGTAAATCAAACTTCACATATCTAAAAATGTGAACCATGCATAGTGATTTTTGAAATCAAGTCACCTTGGCTTGGGCTGATGTACACCATCACAACCCCTGGTATCAAACTCTGGCTTTTACATAAAAAGTTTAGTAAGCATCTCTCTAAGTGGAACAAGGAAGTGGTGGGGAACATTAATAGCAAGGTTCTGGAGGCTGAAAAGAGCGTGCTGACTTTAGAACAACTCCTGGTTATTGGTTCTGGGACTGAAACTGATCTAAATTCTGCTAATGAACAACTTCTGGAAGCCATCTCTAAGCAAGAGGATTTCTATGCTCAAAAGGCTAATAGGGCTAAATTCTGTGATAGTGATAGAAATTCTAAATATTATCATGCCTACATCAACTATAGGAGGAAATGCAATATTATTCACAAAATCATTTCTCTGGATGGACATTTGATTACATCTGCTGATGGTATAGCTTTGAATGTTGTTCAATATTTTCAAGAAGTTTTCAAGCAACCTCCTATCCCTAAGCCTTCCATTCAATGCACTCTTTTTGATGAGGAAAGAGAGTTGACTCAAAGCCTTTCACTCACTGATGTACCTGATGAGAAGGAAATCTGGGATGCACTTATTTCTATTGATAGTTCTAAGTTTGCTGGACCAGATGGGTTCACAGCTAGCTTCTATAAAAATGCTTGGTTGATTGTGAAGGATGATGTTATTGCAACAGTCCAAAGCGTTTTCTGGGGTGCTGATCTACCAAAAATTTTCTCTTGTTCTACTATTTCTTTGGTTCCCAAGGTAAAAGCTTCTCATAAATGGAAAAATTTCAAACCTATCAGGCTTATCTATGTTATTTCAAAGATCATCAGCAAGGTTTTGGTTCATAGATTACAACCTCACTTGAATCAACTAATCTGCAGAAATTAGACAGCTTTTATCAAGGGTAGAAGCATAGTGGACAATGTTCTTCTGGTCCAAGAATTGGTATTGGATCTTGATAGAATCACTAGAGGGAATATAATATTCAAATTGGACATCAGAAAAGCTTATGACACAATCAATTGGAACTTTATTGAACAAGTTCTCATTGCCAGAGGTTTCCCCTTTATTTTGTTTCTCTGATAAATAGATGGCTGGCTAATAATTTTCATTCAGTCTTTATTAATAGAAATTCACATGGCTTCTTTAGTGCATATAAAGGTATTAAACAAGGAGATCCACTCTCTCCTACCACCTTTATTTTGATTTTTGACTACTTATCCAGAGTTTTGAATGAGATGGCAATCAAGAAACCCCACTCCCTTTATAGCCATAGATCTTCAATTTTAATCAATCATTTTACTTTTGATGATGATATTATTATCTTTTCCAAAGCTTCGAAACCTGCAATTAAATCATTTATGCAGTGCTTAGAGAATTTTCAGGATATTTTTGGAATGAAATTGAATGTCCAGAAGTGCATTTCTATTTTTAGCAAACAATGTAAGAGTGAGTTTAAGAACTGGGTCTCTGACTTAACTCGCTTTACCAATAGTTGCCTTCCTGTGAAAAACCTGGGGGTGTTTCTTATCAAAGGGAGAACTAAAAAATTTCAGTTTGATCATTTCCTTGAATGATTCATAGCAAACTTTAAGCTTGGGAGAATACTTATTTAACTAATGGGGGTAGGATTACGCTTCTGAAGAGTGTATTATCTGCCATTCCTTCTTATCTATTACAAATGAATGTTACAAAAAAGGCAACTCAATGACTTTTGGAGGGAATGTTCAATAGATTCCTGTGGCCTGGCAAAAGGAAACAGAAACACTGGACCACTTGGGTTAAGGTTTTTAAAACTTCAAGGGAAGGAGGATTAGGCTTTAAGTCCTTCCCTCAAATAGTGCACACTAACCTTTGTAAGCTCTGGATTAAATTCAGATCCCATGACTCTCTTTGGGCTGAATTCCTAAGGGGTAAATACTGCAAACAGTAGCATCCTAGTCATATTTCTAATGGTTTGGGGGACTCTCCTGTTTGGAAAAAGATGCTTTATGTTAGGGAGGAAGCTGAACATATGTTTGTCTGGGAGATTGGTGAAGGATTGGTTAATCTTTGGTGGGATAACTGGTCTTTGGAAGGCAGTCTGCTTCAAGACCTCAATGCTCCTACCTACCTCATGTTAGTTAAGGATCTTTGGAAGAATGGCAATTAGAATCTGAACCCTATCCTTCCATTCTGCAACCCCTCTCAGCTCTCTAATATACAAAAAATTTCTATTGTCCAAGGGAAAAAGGATAGATTTGTGATTAGAAAGAGCTTTTCTCAGCCTGCCCCTCTCCAACAGGTGGTGGATTGGGGTCATACGATTTAGAACAGGTTTCTTACTCCTTCCATGTCTTTCTTCATTTGGAGACTCATCTCTAAACTGATTCCCACTAATGATATCTTAAAATTGAAGGGTCTTAGAGGTCCCTCGAGATGTATATTTTCTCTGTCAGAGGAGGAGACCCTAGCTCACCTTTTCTTTGCCTGTCTTTGGGTACAACAAGTTTGTAATTTTGTCCTAGCAAAGCTTAATATTCCTACCATGAATCTTTCATGGGATGTTTTTTATAACTGCTGGTCTAATTGGAGGGGTGTTAAACTTCAAGATATCCCTAATATTGTGGCATGGTTTGTTAGGATGGCCAGAAATCAATTGAAGTTTGATACTACTCCCTTAGGTTCCATGAAAGTGCGTTTGAATTGCATAGCTTATCTTCAAAAACTAATTAAATTTAAAAAGTTTAGAGCTATATTTGAGCTGGCCTCCTCTTCCAAAACATCTATTACTAATGTTCTTAAAATATGTTGGTCTCTCCCCCATAATGGCTGGATAAAGGTCAACACTCATGGTAGTTAGACTCCTCAACATGTAGGTATTGGTAGTGTCTTCAGGAATCACAGGGGGAAGTGCATTTTATATTTTTAGTCTCCTGTTATGGCTGTTGATCCTCTTGAGACTGAATGTCAAGCTGTTTTTGGGCTCTCTATTTTGCTAAAGCCTGCAGTTTTAATCAAATATTGGTTGAATCTCATTCCTTATTTCTTATCAACATCATCAAGGGTTCTTGTGATACCCCTGAGAACTTAATTTACTGGATTTCTAGGATTCATCTTCTATCGAAGAACTGCTCCATAATTTTTTACTCATATACATAGAGAAGGTATCATACCATCCAATTGGTTGGCTAGAAGGGGTCTCCACACAGAAGTCTCATTGGTTAGCAAGGTGATTCCTACTCCGCTGATCTTCTTATTGTCCAGTGACTTTCTTCCTCTCCCATACATTAGATAATCTTCCCTCTTTAATTATCTTTCCTTTTGAGAGGTTGCCTCCTTTTATAGGCCCTCTTAACCTGTTTGTAACTTTTTTTGTTTTTAATGGAATGGAGCAATGCTCCTTAGATAAATAAATAAATATATATATATATATATATATATATATATATATATATATATATATACATAGAGTATATA
>JXCR01133201.1:0-36949 GCA_002079205.1 Phalaenopsis hybrid cultivar
GGATAATCTTATTTTTAGGATCAAAATCTATAAATTCATTTATAAGTACCCAATATATATATATGTAGTGATTCCGTTAGAAATTGGAAGTAAGTTAGTGACATGCAATGAGATAAAGGAAGAATTGACCTCATTTATCATGTGTGTTTGTGTTTGTGTTACAATAATATAAAGGACTTGAAGAACATTTTTATATTCCAATGTTGATACATGTTATGTTAGTTAGACTTTTGTTTAATTAATTTCATTCTGACATGTTTAGTTTAGATTTACTTTCTACTACATGTTTTATATCCTGATAAATAATTGTAGATGTTTTTGATAGAAATTTGTGGTAGATAAAATTTCTAAACTTTTTTTCTTCCTACTTATATTTTATGCACTAAATGTTATATATGTTAAAAATCAAGTTTGGGGGTAGGAAGAAAAATAGATTTTAAAGCTAAGTATACTTCTTTTTAGTTTAGTATTATTGCATGTATGTTTTAGGCTAGATTTACTTTCTTCTGCATTCATTCGATCTTGATTATGAATGTATATGAAGTTGATATGATGTTGTAGTAGTTAATAGATTCAACTTTTACTTTTTCTTCCTACTACATTTTACAGAATTGATTGCAAAATATTTAAAGATTTAAGTTTGAGAGGAAGAAAAGTTTCTTTAACAGAATGAAACTAAATTTTATTTGTCCTCAATTAGCTATATTTTAAAATTTAATTTAACATGAACTTTGGTATTAGAGGCTAACTTTTGATAACTATATTTGTGTTTCTAAATATATATTAGACTTAAGTAAAAGTTTTCAATAATGAAAGTTGATTCTAGAGTTAAGATATTTGGTACGAAAGAATAAGACTACATTTTTTGTATTTAAAGTAAAGGAAATTGTATTTTTGAAGTATTAAAAATCTTAGAGTTTCATGTAAGAAAAAAAGAATGAGGCTTTATGAAAAATCTTCAAAGCTAATATGAATTTATAAAGTGAAGGAATATGAAAATTTTTTAACTTTAAGAAGAGGATAGTGAAGTTCAAAATTATTAAAGACTATCCAGATATAATAATCCTCACATGAAAAAGAAGAAAAAAAAGAGAAAGGATTAAAAAATGATCCTAAAAGAAAAAAAAGAAAGAAAAAGAAAAGAAAAAGAAAAGAAAAGTATTTGAGGAGAAGCTTGAGGAGATGTCTAATCAAAAATTGACTTCACTTGAATCAACTTAAGGAAGAAGGCTTTACTATATTTTTTAAACTTGTATTTGAGTATTAGTATCCTTACTAATAAAGTTCTCATGATGTTCTTTTTCATATGGAGATTCTAAGTGAATTTAATATGACAAATTGCCATTCTTCTTCAAATGAATAGAGAATAAGAAATCTTATACTTAACTACTAGATGTTCTGATACTTTAAGTTTTGACTTAAGTTGTTAATTTTTTTTTAAGTTGTGATATTACATTTAGTGGACCAAATTATAGAAATTTAGAAGTTTAACTCTCTATCATTAGTCATAACTTTTATGTAGTAAATGTGTTACTTGAGGNGAGAGATTTTGATACACCTAAAAAATGACTACTTTTTCATATATATTTAATGCTCAATTTTAATGATTTTTAGTGATATTACACTTTAAAAGAAGGTATTTTGCATATGTTTGATTTCAGAGACAAGAAATGGAGTTTTGGAGAAAAAAAGCAAAAACGGTGCAATTTGGAGCAAAAAAGAGCAAGAAAGGAAATTTTGTCCTGACACATTTCGATATGTCTTTCTATGCTTAATCTCTTTTACACTTCTTACAAATATTTGAATAAAATTACAATTTAAAGAAATGTTTTTTATGTTTATTTTGTAGGTATATATGTTAGGAACGCAACACGACTGAAACGGAGCTAAACAGAGCTAAAACGGAGCAAAATGAAGCAAAATAGTGGAGCTGCACGGGGTGGGTGCCGAAGGCGCTAGAACCGGTGTCGACAACGCCAGATTGCATAGATATAGTGAAAATGGTGCCGAAAGCGCCCAAAAAGGGCGTCGACGACGCCCAAAACGGATTTAGGGAAAAACTTGAGTTAACCAATGATTTTCTATAACACTGAATTAGGATAGAGAATTAAAATTGCTCCTATTTGACACATACAATATTTAATGTATCTCATTCCTTTGCATTATCCAAGTCACTACAATAGAATAGTAGTTTTTAACATCTTAAAATTCTTCAAACCAATTCATCCAAAAAGAATTATCTTTAGAATTAGTATTTACATTTAGGAATAATTGCTATTATTACATTTAACATTCACATTTACGAGTAGTTGCTAGATAAAACACTATTTTAATCGACATTCCGAACTAAGAACTTTGACTAAGGACTTCTTTCCTCGCTTTCTCGTGGGATCGATATTCGGAGCTTAATCAGAAATTTCTATATTACTTGAAGCGATACGTGCACTTGCGTAGATCCCATAATGTGTGAAATATTTGTAATATTTTATAATATTTCAATTTTGTAGATTAGGTGTTAAATATAAATTGGGTCAAGTTTTTTGCCGTCTTTTGAAAGCTAAATTACTGCGTAATTACGGGTCAGGTCATGTTTTTGGCACCATATAAGGGGAATTGAATTGACATAAAAAATGCAGAAAAACAACTCACACTAGGGGCACATCAATATAGCCCCTCGAAGGGAGAAAAAGATGCTGACGACTGTCATGAGAGAAACCAGAGGAAGAAAAAACTACTTAAAGACATAAAACAACATATTTATTGACTCAGGGTAAATAAGAGTAGACCACCCCCAATAGGAGGGAAATTCACGTAAATGAGGGTTACTGATCCTCTTATTACCAGTCCAAGTCGCCCTCGTTAGTGCGAGTTCGCGTTACTATAGCAGTACTATAGCAATGATCACAAAAAAAGTCACCTCGGTTCGTCACCATAAGTTTGTGGGATGAACTAGCAATATCAAGAATATATTGGTGAGGCTGTAGTGAAAAAAAGAACCTAGTATGGTGATAACACGACCTTGCACGAGTGTTCCAAATTTGACCAATTTTAACCTCTCGTTGATTCGATTGTAAATGAATTTCATCATACTACAATATTATATGTTAGATAAATTTTCATACGGGTTTAAGAAGTTTTTCTTCTTGTTCCTCCATCCTACAAAGATAAATCTCTAAAGTTTAGCTTGGTCGTCTCTAAACATTCATAATATGCTGCCATTGTTTGAGGGATTGTCAGTCCATCTTTAGATTAGTATTTGTAGATTTATGAAAGTGGTTTCCATAACACAATTATAAAGGTAAGTGATAAATTTACATCTTAGTTTTGCACAAAAATCTTGTATGCATACAAATAAACTAATAGAACATAGAAGGTACCAAAAAATTGATGTGGAAAATTCAAGAAGAAAAAACATTATGAGGCTTAGCATAAATGAAATTAATTGCTCGAGTATAATTATAGAATTTTATTCTTCCTCTTATTTGAGGAAGCTAAGGCTACAATTTAATATATTTGTACTTAGACCCTCATAAATGTAGTAGAGATTGACATAATGGAAGGATGATGATAACTGCTGGATTATATTAGTCAGCTGATGATGACAATACGTAACGATAGTCATTTGCTAATAGTCACATAATTAAGGTTGGATGATGTAATGAATTATGATGGGAGGGACACGGTGGTCGGATGATATAGACAAAATGAAGATGGTTACGTATGACCGTTGGTGTCAAACAATGAATAGTTTAAAAAATATTCAAAATTTTGGCATCTCTCTAAACTCAAGTCTAATCCCATAATATTCTATCAGATGACTTATGTTAAATCTTTTGATCATACATCATTTCTTTAATATTTAAACATCTTAATGATCTTATAATTGAATAATCACAGACTCATTAAATTTTTCTAATCGAGATGCTCAGTTTATTTATAATAATATCAGACTAGGAAATCATTTGACATTTCAATGAATAACTTGCTTTCGATCTAAGCATTTTCGAACTCAAATCATACCACTTTTGAGATTGTTGGATTATTTTTTATCAAAGAAATTCAATTCGAGTACAAATTTGTTGAAATTTATGTTCGAGGATCAAAATTCATAATTTAAAAATTACATCGAGTTAATCATTTGATCGAAATTATAATAACATATTGATAATTATAAAATAATATAATTTTCAGACTTATTTTTTTATTTAGGAAGCGATAAACATGGGAATATAACTCAGGATTTTTTGAATAATTATAATAATAATAATAAATAAGTTTTTGAATAAATCAAATCAGTTCCACTAAGCATTCCTTTCGCTGCTCCATCTTCTTCCACTCTAGACGATCAAACCGGCAGTGTAGAGTCCAGAGTAAAAGCTTCCGTGCTCGACATAGACAACGAATACAAGAGAGCATGCTCTCTTCTCGGAGGGCGGCACCGAGTAGTCCGCGCACCCCGAGAGTCGAGGAAGTCGCCGGCGGCGCTGCGTTAGCCATTGAGGATGATGATGAGTCCAAGACGAGGAACCACGGCCCTCTTGGTGCGCGGCTTTCGAGGATGCTCTGCTTTCGGATAGCACAAAGCCGTCGTTCTTGTTTCTTACCAGTGGCTCTTCTTCTCGTCCTCATCGTTGCTCTCTTCATCAGGCATCACGTTGGCCCAAGGGAATGCGAGTCCCGAGACGGTTCCTTCTTCCGCATGGCCATGTTTTCGGGGAGCATTGGCGGGATAGCGTCTGATTTTGGGATCCTTGGCGTGCCCTGGTGTAAGAGTTCTTCTACTTTTATGGTTTGGGGATTGGGTTTTTGCGATTAATTTGATTGGTCTGTTTCTCAATTTTTCATGTTGGATTTATTTATTTATCTGTTATTTTTCTCTGTTCTTTATTTTTGAAGTGAAGCAGTTTTAAGTAAAAAAATAAAGTCAGAAAAGTTTCAGGTGACATTTCGTGCTCGTGTGGTTGGAAATAGGCTGTGTTTAATGAAAACCCTAAGGGGGTGTTTGGCTGCCGGGATTTAACTTAAATGGTATTTAGTTAATCCGGTAAATCTGNGGATTGGTCTGTTTCTCAATTTTTCATGTTGGCTTTATTTATTTATGTGTTATTTTTCTCTGTTCTTTATTTTTGAAGTGAAGCAGTTTTAAGTAAAAAAATAAAAACAGAAAAGTTTCAGGTGACATTTCGTGCTCGTGTGGTTGGAAATAGGCTGTGTTTGATGAAAACCCTAAGGGGGTGTTTGGCTGCCGGGATTTAACTTAAATGGTATTTAGTTAATCCGGTAAATCTGGATTTACTGAATCCAGAATTGTAGTAGTCACTTAATATCAAATCCAGTTAAATCAGTTTGACATGATTGGCAATTTATTTCATGAATTTACAGCAGTTCATTTCAAGACATACAAAAAACTTGGCAATACAGATTTTTGATAAGCGAAGGGCTATCAAAAAGTTCGAATTAGAATTGCAAACCTTGGTGAAAGGCTCGATTAACAAAGGCACCAATCTCGAAACTGTGAGGCGATCNACATTTCATTTCAAGACATACAAAAAACTTGGCAATCAGATTTTTGATAAGCGAAGGGCTATCAAAAAATCCGAATTAGAATTGCAAACCTTGGTGAAAGGCTCGATTAACAAAGGCACCAATCTCGAAACTGTGAGGCGATCATCAATCTCATCCAAGTAATTGTCAAAATGAGGAAGCAGGGACTTCTCTTATTGTGTTGATTCATTCCCAATAGTATCAGTTTCATTAAAATTGGTGTTAGAAATCATGTTCTCCTCAGCCACAAAAAAGTCATATAAATCACTAAGACATCAAGCTTAACCTAAGCCTCAATCATTTGTTGCATAAACCAAGTGATCTGTTTCTCCTAAAAGAATAAAAATATCAAGCTAATAATTGGTAAACTTCACAGCTGAAGTTGATTAAGAATAAATATGTATCAAACCTAGAGCTAAATTAGGAGGTAGGATTAACATACCGAAAGAACTTTAGAGATTTTAGTTGACTAAGTGAACGAAAATTTGTAAAGTTTGTTAACATTATATGTATGCTCAACCAACTATAAGCGGTATGATGTAGCATGGACACCACTCACCCACATTTACATATGCAGCAACATAGTTGAGCAACTTCGCCAATTACATGTAGCACTACAACCACAAAAGCACATACTCAATTATTCTCGCAAATTGCACCACACAAATGCACTAATGAGTAGAGCGACTTTCTGCTAAGGTGCAATATTTGATTTATCTCGTCTTCCCTTGAACTAACAAAAAAGACAAGTAAATTCCTGCATGTCTCTCATCAACTGCTGTAATAGCCTTTGAGTCAATTACACAAACATTTTTTAATCAAATACAATATCTTAAATAGAAAATCAGAATAACAAAGAGTAGTGAACTTACACGTGTTGCTCATAAATTAGTTGCAATAACTTCTTGTATAGTGTCTCAAAGTCTCTCACCAACAATTGTATGCATATTGGGGTCTTTATGAATGACAATAACCTCACATAGCTTATCATTATGCTCCATCTCAGTTTGTGATATATTAAAATATAAATCACTCCCATGATAACATCTAATGATATTTTGCAAAACCGTACAACCCATCACAATGTCCACTTGTAACTTAATTGGGAACTTTTGCATGTGACTTAGAACTTGAAATCTTTCCTTCAAAATACGAAAGTTCTTGCAACAATATTACACAGTTGTGAGTGTAAATAATTAAATAACTGTCGTGGTATTGAGTATCTATGGGTTATGGTTGTATGGTAATCACTCAAATGGTAATGATATCTACTGAATGGTACTAACATCTTCTCAGTATTTGTTTATCTTGAGTCAATCAAAAATATTTATTTTCAGGCACCTTAAATTCCCCTTCCTCTACTAACCATCACAATACCCTCATATCGACAACAAACACTTCCCAACTAGCGAAGATGTAAATTATCAATCAAAAGTAATTGCGGTAATTACATTTTGTGATGTAAATCCTTTTCTATTGCATTATTTATTTTGTGATTGTCTGCAGACCACTATTAGGATATGAGTTCTATCAATTGCTTTGATAGCATTTTGAAAATACGGATAAAACTGTGCATTTTTTCATATAAAAGAATCACAACTTGCTTCTATCGGGGACACAGTAATGAAGTCTTTTGATAGTGATGTAATTGCTGATAACACTAGATTAAAATACTTACTAATTGTTTTTAAAGATTGCATAAAAATTTCACAAAGTTGCCTGTATCTATGAGCATGTGGCACTCATCTAAGAATAATTCTTAATTTCTCTGCAATATTTATATTCTTAGTATCAGTTAATAGTCCTTGGTTAAGCAATAAGTCCCTCAACTATATAACAACTTTTGTTGGAAACTTGAAACAATTATGTGATCTAGTTGGATGATCGACTAGCACATCCATAACATACTAATGATCACTGTAGGATCTGTCAAACATGGGTTTTGGAATATACTCATTATGATCCTAGGTGTATTCCTCCATATTAGAAGATATTAACTCGGTTATAATATTGGTTAACTGTATTTATGTGTCAACCATTTGACCAATTTCATCCGGAAATGTACCCCTAAAAAATATGAGATTGCTGCATTTTAATTAAAATTACATTAAAAAACTTCTTAATAGGTGACCAGGCTTGATGAGTACACATATTGACACAAAAAGTTCTATTCATGGAGGCGTGCTATAAAGTGGCATCAAAGAAATGTCTTAATAACATCATACTTATTCAAAATTTCACAACAACAGCTCAAAAGGATTTCACGTTTCTAATTATTACCCAAAAAATGAGTACAGAGGCGTGGTATAAAAAATGATAGGTTTGTTTTGGGCATTTGTGCATACTAGTAAAAGTGCATATTCACTGTGCTCTACAAGTTAGGATAAAACATGTTTAAAAAATATCCTAAAATGTGTTATTTACATACATACCACACAATTCTTATGTATTTACATATCTAACACCTAAATATTCATATTTACATACATACTACTGAAATCTTTAACATCACATAAAAAATACCACCATCATTACCTTTTTTAATGTGAAATACAGCTTTTATGCGTAGGTTTATGACCAAGGTGTTGCAAATCTAAATATCAAACTTTAGGTTTTGGATGTGTAAATGGAGAAGAATTGTGTCATATGTATGTAAATTTTCGTAAAATCTATGAATAAACATTATTATGCTTCCGGTCATTGATCATATTTTTTTAGTTAGCCAATTCATTAATAATTGTCTAGAATTTCAATGAAACTTATTAATGATTGTATGCTCATAAGCTCTATTTATGACTATAAGCTCACAACAAGTAATGTTGGTTCCACAAAAAAAGAGAGAGAGAGAGAGAGAGAGGGGTGGTGGCTTCTTTTTTTCTGTTATGTTCCCTTGATTTCTATTTACATTTGTTTTTTGTTTTCAAAGAGCTTGTGAAATAGAAGATTATTGACCGAAGTGGTAGTTATGTAACCGTCAAAACAACTTTACTTTATTTGGTCTAATTAAATTGTACAAGCCATCACAATGTCTGCTTATAACTTAATTGGGAACTTTTGCATGACTTAAAATTTGAGATCTTTCCTTTAAAATCCCGAAAGTTCTTTCAATAATATTACGCACTGTGGTGCTGAGTATTTAGGGGTTATGGTTATATGATAATCACTCAAATAATAACGATATCCTCTGAAGTGTGCTATCATCTTCTCAGTATTTTTATATCTTTAGTCAACCAAAGAATATTGGTTTTCATGCAATATAAATTCTCCTTCTTCTGTTGGCCACTGTAATTATCTCATATCCGGGGCAGATCCTTCCCAATCAGCGACAATGTATAAAAATTATCAATAAAAATAACAGTGGTCATCACATTTTGTGAGGTAAATCTTTTTCTGCTTTGGTACGTATTTTGTGATTGTTTGCTGACCAATATCGTGATATGAGTTTCATTAATTGCTCCGATAGATTTTGAAAATATATATTAAACTGTCCATTTGTCCGTATAAAAGGGCCATAACTCGCTTCTATATGTGGCACTTTAATGAACTCTTTTGATAGTGATGTAATCTCTTGTAACACAAGATTAAAGTACCTACTAATTGTTTCTGAGGAGTGCTTGAAAAATTGATAAAGTTACCTGTAGATATGAGCATGTGGTACTCTTTTAAGAAAAATTCCTAATTGCTCTATGACGTCCATNGTATTGTGTTGATTCATTCCCAATAGTATCAGTTTCATTAAAATTGGTGTTGGAAATCATGTTCTCCTCAGCCACAAAAAAGTCATCAACCTTAAAAGAATAAAAATATCAAGCTCACAAGAAGAATTGGTAAACTGCACAGCTGAAGTTGATTAAGAATAAATATGTATCAAACCTAGAGCTAAATTAGGAGGTAGGATTAACATACCGAAAGAACTTTAGAGATTTTAGTTGACTAAGTGAAAGAAAATTAGTAAAGTTTGTTAACATTATATGTATGCTCAACCAACTATAAGCGGTATGATGTTGCATGGACACCACTCACCCACATTTACATATGCAGCAACATAGTTGAGCAACTTCGCCAACTACATGTAGCACTACAACCACAAAAGCACATACTCAATTATTCCCGCAAATTGCACCACACAAATGCACTAATGAGTAAAGTGACTTTTTGCTAAGGTGTAATATTTGATTTATCTTGTCTTTCCTTGAACTAACAAAAAAGGCAAGTAAATACCTGCAAGTCTCTCATCAACCGTTGTAATATCCTTTGAGTCAATTACACAAACATTTTTTAATCAAATACAATATCTTAAATAGAAAATCAGAATAACAAAGAGCAGTGAACTTACACGTGTTGCTCATAAATTAGTTGCAATAACTTCTTGTACAACGTCTCAAAGTCTCTCACCAACGATTGTTTGCATATTGGGGTCTTTATGAATGAAAATAACCTCACATAGCTTATCATTATGTTCCATCTTAGTCTGTGATATATTAAAATATAAATCACTCCCATGATAACATCTAATGATATTTTGCAAAACCGTACAACCCATCACAATGTCCACTTGTAACTTAATTGGGAACTTTTGCATGTGACTTAGAACTTGAAATCTTTCCTTCAAAATACGAAAGTTCTTGCAACAATATTACACAGTTGTGAGTGTAAATAATTAAATAACTGTCGTGGTATTGAGTATCTATGGGTTATGGTTGTATGGTAATCACTCAAATGATAATGATATCTACTGAATGGTACTAACATCTTCTCAGTATTTGTTTATCTCTAGTCAATCAAAAATATTTATTTTCAAGCACCCTAAATTCCCCTTCCTCTACTAACCATCGCAATACCCTCATATCGACGACAGACACTACCCAACCAACGACGATGTAAATTATCAATCAAAAGTAATTGCGGTAATTACATTTTGTGACGTAAATCCTTTTCTATTGCAGTATTTATTTTGTGATTGTCTGCAGAACACTATTAGGATATGAGTTCTATCAATTGCTCTGATAACATTTTGAAAATACGGATAAAACTGTGCATTTTTTCATATAAAAGAATCACAACTTGCTTCTATCGGGGACACAGTAATGAAGTTTTTTGATAGTGATGTAATTGCTCATAACACTAGATTAAAATACTTACTAACTGTTTTTAAAGATTGCTTAAAAAATTCACAAAGTTGCCTGTATCAATGAGCATGTGTCACTCATCTAAGAATAATTTTTAATTGCTCTCCAATATCTATATTCTTAGTATCAGTTAATAGTCCTTGGTTAAGCAATAAGTCCCTCAACTATATAACAATCTTTGTTGGAAACTTGAAACAATTATGTGATCTTGTTGGATGATCGACTAGCACATCCATAACATACTAATGCTTACTGTAGGATCTGTCAAAAATGGGTTTTGGAATATACTCATTATGATCCTAGGTGTATTCCTCCATATTAGAAGATATTAAATCGGTCATAATATTGGTTAACTGTATTTATGAGTTAACCATTTGACCAATTTCATCCGGAAATGTAACCCTTAAAAAATATGAGATTGCTGCATTTTAATTAAAATTACATTAAAAAAACTTGTTAATAGGTGACCAGGCTTGATGAGTACACATATTGACACAAAAAGTTCTATTCATGGAAGCGTGCTATAAAGTGGCATCAAAGAAATGTCTTAATAACTTCATACTTATTCAAAATTTCACACAACCAAAAGGATTTCAAGTTTCTAATTATTACCCAAAAAATGAGTACAGAGGCGTGGTATAAAAAATGATAGGTTTGTTTTGGGCATTTGTGCATACTAGTAAAAGTGCATATTCACTGTGCTCTACAAGTTAGGATAAAATATGTTTAAAAAATATCCTAAAATGGGTCATTTACATACATACCACACAATTCTTATGGAATTACATATCTAAAACCTAAATATTCATATTTACATACATACTACTGAAATCTTTAACATCACATAAAAAATACCACCATCACTACCTTTTTTAATGTGAAATACAGCTTTTATGCATAGTTTTATGACCAAGGTGTTGCAAATCTAAATATCAAACTTTAGGTTTTGGATATGTAAATGGAGAAGAATTGTGTCATATGTATGTAAATTTTCCTAAAATCTATGAATAAACAGTATTATGCTTCAGGTCATTGATCATATTTTCTTAGTTAGCCAATTCATTAATAATTGTCTAGAATTTCATTATATGTATGCTCATAAGCTCTATTTATGACTATAAGCTCACAACAAGTAATGTTGGTTCCACAAAAAAAGAGAGAGAGAGAGAGAGAGGAGTGGTGGCTTCCTTTTTTTCTGTTATGTTCCCTTGATTTCTATTTACATTTGCTTTTTGTTTTCAAAGAGCTTGTGAAATATAAGATTATTGTCCGAAGTGGTAGTTATGTAACCGTCAAAACAACTTTACTTTATTGGGCTAATTAAATTGTGCAAAATTGTACAAGCCATCACAATGTCTGCTTATAACTTAATTGGGAACTTTTGCATGACTTAAAATTTGAGATCTTTCCTTTAAAATCCCGAAAGTTCTTTCAATAATATTACGCACTGTGGTGCTGAGTATTTAAGGGTTATGGTTCTATGATAATCACTCAAATAATAACGATATCCCCTGAAGTGTGCTATCATCTTCTCAGTATTTTTATATCTTTAGTCAACCAAAGAATATTGATTTTCATGCAATATAAATTCTCCTTCTTCTGTTGGCCACTGTAATTCTCTCATATCAGGGGCAAATCCTTCCCAATCAGCGACAATGTATAAAAATTATCAATAAAGATAACAGTGGTCATCACATTTTGTGAGGTAAATCTTTTTCTGCTTTGGTACGTATTTTGTGATTGTTTGCTGACTAATATCGTGATATGAGTTTCATTAATTGCTTCGATAGTTTTTGAAAATATAGATTAAACTGTGCATTTGTCCGTATAAAAGGGCCATAACTCGCTTCTATATGTGGCACTTTAATGAACTCTTTTGATAGTGATGTAATCTCTTGTAACGCAAGATTAAAGTACCTACTAATTGTTTCTAAGGAGTGCTTGAAAAATTCATGAAGTTACCTGTAGATATGAGCATGTGGTACTCCTTCAAGAAAAATTCCTAATTGCTCTATGACGTCCATATTCTTAGTATTGACTTATAATCCTTGGTTAAGTAATAAGTTCTTCATCAATATAAAGCCTCTATTGGAAGCTTGAAAGAGTTATATGATCTCGTTAAATGATTGACTAGCACATCCATTACATATCGACGCTCGGTGTAGGATCTGTCAAACATGGGTCTTGGGATATACTCATTATGATCCGAGGAGCTGTTTTCCTCCATAATAAAAGATATTAACTTAGTTATAACATTGATTAACTATATATGTGTGTCAAACATTTGACAAATTTCGTCTGGAAATGTCCCCTTCAAAAAATATGAGATTGCTGCATTTTAATTGAAATTACATTAAAAAAACTTGTAATAGGTGACCAAGCTTGATGAGTACACATTTTGACACAAAAATTTATATTCATGCAGGCGTGCTATAAACATCTCGACATCAAAGAAATGTCTTAATACTTAGTCAAAATTTCACAGCAGCAGCTAAGAAGGATTTTAAGTTTCTAAGTATTACCCAAAAAATGAGGACAAAGGCATCGTATAAAAAGGATAGGTTGGTTTTAGGCATCTGTGCATACTAGTAGAACTGAATGTTCGCTGTGTTGTACCAATTAGGATAAAATATTCTAAAAAAATATCCTAAATGGGTCATTTACATACGTCCCACACAATTCTTATGTATTTATTTATCTAACACCTAAACGTTCATATTTAAATACATAACATTCAAATATTTAACATCACATCAGAAATATCACCCTCGCTACCATTTGTAAAGTGAAATATGCCATTTTATGCATATGTTTATGATACCAAGGTGTTTCAAATGTAAATATCAAACTTTAGGTGTTAGATATGTAAATACAAAAGAATTCTATGATATGCATGTAAATTTTTATAAAATCTATGAATAAAAAACATTATGCTTGAAGTCATTGATCATATTTTTTTTAGTTAGCCAATTCATTAATAATTGTTTAGATTCTTATTATATGTATGTTCGTAAGCTCTATTATGAATATACGCTCACAACAAGTAATGTTGGTTCCATCTAAAAGAAAGAGAGAGAGAGAGAGAAATGTGGTAGTTTCCTTTTTTTTGTTATGTTCCCTTGATTTCTAATTACATTTGTTTTCTGTTTTCAAAGAGCTTGTGAAATAGAAGATCATTGACCAAAGTGGTAGTTATATAATTGATACTGGAGTTAACCAAATCTATAATAAAACAACAAATATTACTTGAAGCAAATAAACGGCTAAAACTAACACAGTTAAAAGGATGTCGGCGATAAAAAGTTGGGGTGTGGTGAGTCGCACGTAGGAAGCCGTCGGTCGCCGGAATCGAAATCTCGTCGCCCGCTTCGGAAGGACGTTTTAATTTACATATAGATTTAAATCTAGAAAAATATGAAATCAAATTGACCCCATAATCTTCACAGTTTAAATGAAAGAGCACTCTACCTCAAATCCTGTATCTATCCCGAGGGATAAACACCATGGTTTATGAAAGAGCACTCAACCTCAAATCCTGTATCTACCCCGAGGGATAAACACAACTTGAGGATGAGGACTCGATCAAATAGACTAAAAAAACATATGACATCCGTTTGGGTCTGCGAAACCGTTTTATTTGCCGACAAGTTCCCCTATTACATGACATCTGTTTGGTCTGCGAAACCGTTTTATTTGTCGACAAATTCCCCTATTTAATATGAAAAATTAAATAAGGTTTATTTTAAGCTGGGTTCAGAAAAGTTTCCTATAAGGGCAAGCCCCTATAGTTAATTATATCTTAAATGACCGAAGTCAATAAGAATACTCTCAATAAAAATCAGGAAAAATTATCTTCAAGGACTTCAAAAGGATGAGACTTTTCAACGAAATCGAACAAAGAGGTGTGAAAGGAGAATGACTCAAATTTGAAACATTTATTACAAAATCCAAAGGAAGAAGAACTAGGGGATGCCACAGATCCAGAGGAGATTCTCGGTGACTTTCCAGTCTATCCTATGGTTTGATTTCAGTTTCGAGGAGAAATATTCAAGTGTTTTTTCCTGTCAATTTTATCTATTTAGGGCTTACATTCGTGTGAAACGATCACACAAATAACCTGCAAGATGTGAGGATTTAGGTCGTAACGAACGACGACCTCAGAATCCTAAAACGAGTTAAGGCTTAGATCGTACAACAGAGCTATACAAATCCTAAAGAAAAGGTTGAGGATTTATGTTGCGTTAGACGAACAACCTCGTAATCCTATGAATTGTTGTTTTAATTTCTAGCAAATGAATGATTTAGCTAGGGAAGACATGTTCTGCTGTTGAAGATGGTCGTGCTGCCTACCGCGCTAGTTCCAAGCTCCTTGTCATGACCAGTTTAAGTTTTATAGGGTGTCAGGTTATAATGTCAAATTCAGCGGCCTTATGGTTGTAGTTCTTCAGATATTTTATAGGGAACATATTGAAGTTGTACAGTAGATAACATAAAGTAAAGTATGTAACACAAGACAAGTAGTAGAGTATACAGTAAAAAAAATAATACAACATGCGGTGTAAAGAAAAGTAAAAGGTGCAGCAGGGAAGTGATTATAAGAGAATTACATGCTGTAAACATAAAACAAACCTGTATAACCGGGAGATCTGCTGTTCCTTAGGTGTAATTGATGCAACAGGTACAAACAACAAAACTTGAGGAAGCAGACTGAAATGCTTTATATAAACGAAAGCAAAGAAATGTCACCCAAAAAACACGAGAAAGAACGGTAAATGACCCGTGCGAGGAAATCGACAAAGCGATAAATCGATGAAAATCGTAGAAAACACGGGAAAATCCCGTAAGAGGACAACGAGTGCTTTGTCCACAGGTTTCGATAAAACATATGAAAAAGTCTGGAAAGAGGGGACCACAAGCACTCGGGTAGGGCTACGCTCAACTATATATTAGTACTCGAGGGTCGTCGAAGGCTACTCGGTCACTCGGATGTATAAAGCCCATCACTCAACTAGAAGTATGTCCTATCGAACCTAACTCAGGAGGGTACTCCTTAGCCTAAACAGGTAATCAACCGGTGGACAACCAATGTTTAAAATGCATTCAAAATTTATATTTTTAGCATGCACATAAGTTTCAAGCATACAAAAGTGGTTGTATCAATTTTGTTTGTAGCGAAGAATATATTTTTGTTTTAGAAAAAAGTGTATCTGTTCTTATCAAATTTGTTTTTTATTAATTTTGAAAAGTAGTTGGTCACGAGTCGATCGCGCTATCGGGCATAAGACTACCAACAACCTAAAAAGGTTCGGGTCAACTCCCGCTAATCTTGTGTCGGTGAATGATACTGTCATCCTACAACTCAACGGGTTCCTGAATCAGATCCTGATAGGTTTCTGAATCGGATCCCGATGTCGTAGGATGACATATCATTCTGCTCTATCTCCGGTGTGCCTTTGTCATCATCTCTCTAAGCCCCAAAACAAAACCGACCTACTTGCAACCTTGCTTGATGGTTTCACGTATAACAAAAGTCTATACGTGAATACTTATATATCGGACATAAACATAAAAAACCGAACCAAGAGGCAAGGGAAAAAAAAAGAACAAAAATGGGGTGAGAGAAAGAGGGGACTGATCCACCTAAAACATCGAAAAGAACGGAGGACAAATCAGCTCTCAAAACTCATGACAAAAAAGACCTAAAAAGGAAGACCCGAAGATCCTTGAATCAATCCGAAAGGATATCATTTTCTCACATTTTTATAAATGGCTTAACCCGAGTCAATGTGACACTCACACACAAATGACCTCCTAACGCTGGTATCCAAATCCTGAGGATATCTTTTATGAAATCAAGTCGTCTCAACCAAGTATTCTCCCGAAATAAAATTCGGAAATCTCCCAAACTTCACAATTTAAATAAAAGGGAAAATAACCTTGGGACGATGACCACTTATACTTCGAAAAATCATGCCAACATTAAAGCTATTCAATTCCAGACTTAATGAAAATCTCCTTGTATCAAATAAGCATGAAATCCTTCGGCTAAAACCACATAGAAGCTCACGACCGGGCTTCAACAAATAGATGAACAACAGCTAAGGCTATCGGCCAAAGCAACAGGAGGCAACTATTAAGATTCACGACTAAGGGCAACAAAGGGGCAGCGGGTAAAGCCCACGACCAAAGACAACCCAAGGAACAACAAGTAAGACTCACGGCTAAGACAATCAAAGGGGCCTCCCCTAGCTATTTTACCGTACCCCCTCAATATACATAGGGGAATGAATAAAACGGTTATAAAATTTTGGATGACAAACTTGATTCATCCACAAAATTCAAGCTAATCAAGTCCAGCGGGAAGGACCAAACAAATCCAAATGACCCATTGACAAGCTCACGGGTAGGGCTAAGAAACAAGGGCCAAAAGAGACTCACGACCAAGGCAACCCAAGGCACAGGAAAGACCCACGACCAAGGCAACCCAAGGCACAGGAAAGACCCACGGCCAAGGCAACCCAAGGCACAAGGAAGGCTCACGGCTGAGACAACCCTACTCAATTATATGAAGATATTTGATATACATAAGAGAGTACAAGATATAACCCCTCATTTTGGAATAACAAATTTGATCCATCAATAATCATCCAAATCTTTCAAGCCCAACAAGACGAACTAGATTAAATTAAGCTATCCCCAATAGGTCTTATGGGTAGGAGCTAAGGCCAGTAAAAGTCAAAACCCAAAGCCACCTCTCGGGCAGGGGCAAAACAAGGCAAAACCGAGCCATTCAATGGCTAAAACAACCCCCCCCTCAGTATGTGTTTTATATGAACAGGGTAGTATGAAGTAGAGAAGTATGTATAAATATCAAAGCTAACATTTCAAGGCCTCCAAAAATTCTTTTTCTGAACCAATACTTGAATGAGAAAGAGCAGTGATAAATCAAACACCAAGCCTCAAGATAAACTTCGAGAGACTTTCAAAAATAAATCTTTTCACACCTTACATAGATTTCGAACAAAGGAGGCAATCATAGGAGCCAAACCGAGCTCTCTACACATGCATTTTTTAAAATTCGAACAGTAAAGTAACAGGAAGTAGAGATATGAGTAAATCTCCCCAAAATTATGATTTCTTTAACATGCATTTCTAATAGGGGAAGAAAAAAAAAACTGATGAGTATAGGAAGCCCCCCTTTGAATCGCAACATGCCATTTTACACATGATAAAAGCATGATGAAGAAGCTAGAACAAATTTAAAAGGTGAAGCATGCCTCCTCATGAACCTACACCCTCAACTAAGTAGCATGAAGAATTTAAAACATCCCCGACGAGCATATCAAGATATCAACAGTTAACAGTAAGTTCAGCATGAAAAATGTCTACTAAAATAAAGCCGCTTGCAATATGTATTCTGGCCGAACGGAAAAAAGAAACAGGGAGCAGCTCTCAGCCGGTTAGAACCGAAGAGGAGCAGCTCTCAGCCGGTTAGAACCGAAGAGGAGCAGAGCAAAGGGGAGGGGATACCTGACCCAGCTCTTTCTCAAACAACAAAAGAAAGACAATAAAAGCTCAAACAACAACTCCAAGCACTTCCAGAAATTTTTGCAGAGTCTCCCCCTCTCCCAAAATTTTTGGCTCTCTTTTAGGGTCTCCCCAAATGGGGTAAATATAGCTATGAGGGAGAAGAGGCGCTCGCTTAAACTCACCCACTGCGGACCAGAGGCGAGCGAAGCGAGAAAAATGACGACAATCATCGCAGAGAGGAGCAGGGATAAGAGATCACGCATGGGGGGCTGCGGCTCGAGAGGCCGCATCATCATGAGAAAAGAGATAAGGAATTGCCGCAGGGGATGGGTCTCACAGACGCGTGCGCAAGAGGCGTCAACTGGCTCACGAACGAGACTGAGGAAGGTGGGGCGAGCTAAGGCTCGGGCGAGAGATAAACCTTGAGGGTTTAATGGGAGGAGGAGAGAGATTATATATGTTATAATAATAATAATAATAATAATAATAATAATAATAATAATAATAATAATATTATAATCACTGTTTTATGCATTTTCTTCCAGATACGTCGTTGCAGTGAGATGAACGTCCCCCTTAGGCAAAATCGATGTTTCAGACGCGTTGGCGTAGTCCGTTTTGTCATCCGGAGTCGTTTAGACAACCCCGTCGACGATCGAGACAAAAACGCGTCGCGACCTGAAACTCGTCAAAAACTTGGCTCGAGCTCGATCAAACATGACGACAAAGAGCGCGGCGACACCAAATCAATGAGTACAATCAATCATAAGGCCGACAGTCCTATAGGAATACTCCCTGAGTTTCTTCAGAGTAGCCTTACTTGCTAAGCAATAGCGTTCAAAACTACTATATGGAACGTCAAGTCGAGCGAAGAAAAGTTCAGAATTTCTAACGGAGAGGGCTCCTTCACTAGTTTTCTAGGAGTAGTCGATAGAAAGGTCCTACGGCTAGATCCTAGGCTACTAAGGAGGGGAAAACTGCACCTCGATCGAAAGCGAGGTTGACAAAGGAAAAATACAATAACACGACACATGAAAACACTACTAAAGGGTATCCTAAGGGTGGGGGAGATTGGCTAGGTGGATTGAGATAACTAGTAGTGGTGACGACAACAAAGGAATGATGGTGGCAACGAGGGTGAGGTGCAAAAATGCAGGGACAACAAGTGTGGAGGTTGTCTTGGGTGATGGCAACGAGGAGTTGTGGTGGATAGCGGCAGGAGAATAGGAAGGAGGTGTTCCTTGGTTGTCCTGGGTCGGCAGCGACACGGCGGGAGGTCTAGGATAACAAGAAGGAGGTGCAGTAAGGGGAAAATGGATGCTGACGACTGCTCTGATAGAAATTTGAAATCTGAAAGTAATCAAAAGCCAACCCTTAGCAAGCAATCAACATCAATATATAATAGATGATAATAGATAGAAATAGAAAGTAATGGGAAAGAAAATGGGTGAAATAAGAAGACATAGAAAGGGAAGGGAGTAGAAATATTGAAGGAAGAGAAATAGGAATGGAATGAAAGCGACAGATTTGAAAAGGGAGGACCCTCTCCCTTTGGGCGTCTGCAGTATTGTAACAGATATAGTACCATCTCTTGGTAAGCTTTCACATCTATCTCTTGGGGTTGGGGGAGTTTCAATTTTATTTTTCGAAGCTTCGGGGTCCTTGTAGTACGAAGTCAGGTCTGCGACGTTGAACGTAGTGGAAACATTGTAGTTTCCTGATAGATCGATTTTGTAGGTGTTGTCATTTTACAACACATTTTGATAGAATAAATATGCATCTTTTTTTTTTTGGTATATCCTGAGCTAGAGAAACATATAGATGTAGGTTTTCACAATATAATTCTCGAGCCCTTAAGTCTGAAACCTGCTTCTTCCACTTCTCCTATTCAACAGATTATAACTGATAAAGAAGTATGTGAGGAATAATCAACTCTGAGATAAAATTTGTAGTAGGCTGTGCTACTCTCACTAGCAACTACTTAGGAGAGACATCTTCTTCACTGATAGGACCTGGATCTCATTGAAGAATTTCCTTCCTCATCAAGCTCTTAAGACAAATTTCAAGGATGGGGTTCATTCCTCTTTTTTGGACATTTAATGATGGGTACCATAACAAACTGAATTTAACATTTGAATATCTCCATGTAATCTTCCCGACGTGGCACAAAAGGGCCTCATTTCCAACGTGTTAGACCTTATTCAGTAGAGACAACTCTAGAACGAGTCTATAAATCTAAATGGTTTGAATTTCTCTTATTTGGGTTGTCCTCTGTCTAATAGCGGTTTCTTAAACTCACGACCCTTTTGGACATCCAAGGTTAGTTGTGCTAATACTCCTCTCAACGCTTATGCCCATTACATCACAATCACTACCTTCTAGGACAACTATTGTTGCCTCAGATGGAATCTCTGTCTTCGGGTCAACTGAAATCAATGACGTCTCTTCCTTGTTAGCTGAAAATTGAGAATCCTCTTTAAAGTCTCCCTCTTTTTTCCGAATCATCGTTTATTTCTTCAACTTCTCCCTGATCAGTGAAAGCGATTACTCTCCCGGTTGTGCAATCTGATTCACTATGCCCAAATCCGTAGCACCTAAAACACTTATTGGCCGTGACGAATTTAGGGATGCGGATTGGTTCCACTTGTTCACCACTCTGACCCAGCTTTCCCTTTGACAGTGTTAGCTTGGATGTTCTCCAGAGTGTAATCTGATTGTAAGACCCTAAGGTTGAGCTCTGTCTGTAAGATGTGGTGTCTCCACTTTTGAAGCTAGAGTCTGATTCTTCTGTCTATAGTAAGTTGATAGAAACTGTCACGGGATCTTCCTCTTCATTATTAGATTCTCCCATTCTCTTGTGCTGGCTCTTCTCTCGTTCTCCTCTAATACTGGATTCCAAAGTGTCATGAACGGTCTTGTGCATCGCTAATGTCCTCCCTAGGAAGGGATTCATATCCTTGTTACTTGCTCCTCTTTGATTCTCCAGATCTCGGTCGATGGTAATGAGCATCTCTCCTTAGGTTTCATCCTCAATATCTGCAAGCCTCCGCTGAAGTATCTCTTCTTAGGTAGGCTCGGACATGTTTTTCTTTGGTGGCATGTTTAGGGTTTTGGAGTGGTAGGTGAAAGAGGACGACAAAAATGTTTAAGGTTACTGATATTCAAAATCAACAAGGGGAAATTATGAGTAGGTCAAAGTTTTGGCTATGTTTTTGGAGTAGGAAAGAAAAATTTTGGTGAGAGGTAGGGCAGATATTAGGGTTAGGACTAGAGTCAGACTAGCTCTGATGCCAAATGATACTGGAGTTAACTCAATTCATAATAGGACAATGAATATTATTACTTGAAGCATGTAAATGATTACAGCCAACACACTTGAAAGGAGAAATACAATAACACAACACATGCAAACACCACTAAAGTGTATCCTAAGGGTGGAGGAGGTTGGCTAGGTCGATCGGGATCGCTGACGGGGGTGGCGACAACAAATGAATGATGGTGGCAACAAGGGGGAGGTGCAGAAATGCAGGGACAACAAGTGTGGATGCTGTCCTGGGTGATAGCAGCGAGGAGTTGGGATAGATAGCCACTGGCTAACAAGAAC
Source organism: Phalaenopsis hybrid cultivar (assembly GCA_002079205.1). Classification (NCBI taxonomy): domain Eukaryota; kingdom Viridiplantae; phylum Streptophyta; class Magnoliopsida; order Asparagales; family Orchidaceae; genus Phalaenopsis; species Phalaenopsis hybrid cultivar. Next base: position 21,808 of record JXCR01133201.1, read on the forward strand.
GAGGTGTTCCTTGGCTGTCCTGGGCGGCAGCGGCATGGTGGGAGGGCTGGGGCAGCAGGAAGGAAATGCAGTTTGGGCGGTAGCAATGTTGGAAGAGAGGGGAAGGTGGCTGATAGGCTGAAGACTGCAAAAACAACAAACCTAGTGCTGTTGCGGGCGTCTGTAGAGAGGTACGACGACAAGGAGCGATGTGGGAGGATGCGGAAGGGAATATGAGTAAGATAATCACCACCTCGGGAGAGAGATATAGTGGGAGCACCACCAATTCCTCGGATACAACCCTTGAGGGGAAACTAGATGCTAGCGATTGTCTTGATAGAGATCTTAAATCTGGAATCGATCAAAAGCCAATCTTAAGCAAGCAATCAACATCAATATATAATAGATGATAGTAAATAAAAATAAAAGGTAATAAGAANCTATTCATGGAGGCGTGCTATAAACTTCTCGGCATCCAAGAAATGTCTTAATACTTATTAAAAATTTCGCAGCAGCAGCTAAGAAGGATTTCAAGTTTCTAAGTATTACCCAAAAAATGAGGGCAAAGGCATCGTATAAAAAGGATAGGTTTGTTTCAGGCATCTGTGCATACTAGTAGAAATGCATATTCGCTGTGTTGTACCAATTAGGATAAAATATTCTAAAANAGTTATGATTGTATGGTAATCACTCAAATGGTAATGATATCTACTGAATGGTACTAACATTTTCTTAGTATTTGTTTATCTTAAGTCATAAAAAATATTTATTTTCAGGCACCTTAAATTCCCCTTCCTCTACTAACCATCACAATTCCCTCATATCGACAGCAGACACCTCCAACCAGCGACGATGTAAATTATCAATCAAAAGCAATTGCGGTAATTACATTTTGTGACGTAAATCCTTTTCTATTGCAGTATTTATTTTGTGATTGTCTGCAGACCACTATTAGGATATGAGTTCTATCAATTGCTCTGATAGCATTTTGAAAATACGGATAAAACTGTGCATTTTTTCATATAAAAGAATCACAACTTGCTTCTATCGGGGACACAGTAATGAAGTCTTTTGATAGTGATGTAATTGCTCATAACACTAGATTAAAATACTTACTAACTATTTTTAAAGATTGCTTAAAAATTTCACAAAGTTGCCTGTATCTATGAGCATGTGCCACTCATCTAAGAATAATTCTTAATTGCTCTGCAATATCTATATTCTTAGTATCAGTTAATAGTCCTTGGTTAAGCAATAAGTCCTTCAGCTATATAACAACCTTTGTTGGAAACTTGAAACAATTATGTGATCTAGTTGGATGATCGACTAGCACATCCATAACATACTAATGATCACTGTAGGATCTGTCAAACATGGGTTTTGGAATATACTCATTATGATCCTAGGTGTATTCCTCCATATTAGAAGATATTAACTCGGTTATAATATCGGTTAACTGTATTTATGTGTCAACCATTTGACCAATTTTATCCGGAAATGTACCTCTAAAAAAATATGAGATTGCTGCATTTTAATTAAAATTACATTAAACAACTTGTTAATAGGTGACTAGGCTTGATGAGTACACATATTGACACAAAAAGTTCTATTCATGGAGGCGTGCTATAAAGTGGTATCAAAGAAATGTCTTAATAACAACATACTTATTCAAAATTTCACAACAACAGTTCAAAAGGATTTCAAGTTTCTAATTATTACCCAAAAAATGAGTACAGAGGCGTGGTATAAAAAATGATAGGTTTGTTTTGGGCATTTGTGCATACTAGTAAAAGTGCATATTCACTGTGCTCTACAAGTTAGGAGAAAATATGTTTAAAAAACATCCTAAAATGGGTCATTTACGTACATACCACACAATTCTTATGTATTTACATATCTAACACCTAAATATTCATATTTACATACATACTACTGAAATCTTTAACATCACATAAAAAATACCACCATCATTACCTTTTTTAATGTGAAATACAGCTTTTATGCGTAGGTTTATGACCAAGGTGTTGCAAATCTAAATATCAAACTTTAGGTTTTGGATGTGTAAATGGAGAAGAATTGTGTCATATGTATGTAAATTTTCGTAAAATCTATGAATAAACATTATTATGCTTCCGGTCATTGATCATATTTTTTTAGTTAGCCAATTCATTAATAATTGTCTAGAATTTCAATGAAACTTATTAATGATTGTATGCTCATAAGCTCTATTTATGACTATAAGCTCACAACAAGTAATGTTGGTTCCACAAAAAAAGAGAGANTAATGTGAAATACAGCTTTTATGCGTAGGTTTATGACCAAGGTGTTGCAAATCTAAATATCAAACTTTAGGTTTTGGATATGTAAATGGAGAAGAATTGTGTCATATGTATGTAAATTTTCCTAAAATCTATGAATAAAGAGGATTATGCTTCCAGTCATTGATCATATTTTTTTAGTTAGCCAATTCATTAATAATTGTCTAGAATTTCAACGAAACTTATTAATGATTGTATGCTCATAAGCTCTATTTATGACTATAAGCTCTCAACAAGTAATGTTGGTTCAACAAAAAAGAGAGAGAGAGAGAGAGGGGTGGTGGCTTCTTTTTTTCTGTTATGTTCCCTTGATTTCTATTTACATTTGTTTTTTGTTTTCAAAGAGCTTGTGAAATAGAAGATTATTGACCGAAGTGGTAGTTATGTAACCGTCAAAACAACTTTACTTTATTGGGTCTAATTAAATTGTGCAAAATTGTACAAGCCATCACAATGTCTGCTTATAACTTAATTGGGAACTTTTGCATGACTTAAAATTTGAGATCTTTCCTTTAAAATTCCGAAAGTTCTTTCAATAATATTATGCACTGTGGTGCTGAGTATTTAAGGGTTATGGTTTAATGATAATCACTCAAATAATAACGATATCCCCTGAAGTGTGCTATCATCTTCTCAATATTTTTATATCTTTAGTCAACCAAAGAATATTGATTTTCATGCAATATAAATTCTCCTTCTTCTGTTGGCCACTGTAATTCTCTCATATCCGGGGCAGATCCTTCCCAATCAGCGACAATGTAAAAAAATTATCAATAAAAATAACAGTGGTCATCACATTTTGTGAGGTAATTTTTTTCTGCTTTGGTACGTATTTTGTGATTGTTTGCTGACCGATATCGTGATATGAGTTTCATTAATTGCTCCGATAGATTTTGAAAATATAGATTAAACTGTGCATTTGTCAGTATAAAATGGCCATAACTCGCTTCTATATGTGGCACTTTAATGAACTCTTTTGATAGTGATGTAATCTCTTGTAACGCAAGATTAAAGTACCTACTAATTGTTTCTGAGGAGTGCTTGAAAAATTCATAAAGTTACCTGTAGATATGAGCATGTGGTACTCTTTTAAGAAAAATTCCTAATTGCTCTATAACGTCCATATTCTTAGTATTGACTTATAATCCTTGGTTAAGTAATAAGTTCTTCATCAATATAAAGCCTCTATTGGAAGCTTGAAAGAGTTATATGATCTCGTTGGATGATTGACTAGCACATCCATTACATACCGACGCTCGATGTAGGATCTGTCAAACATGGGTCTTGGGATATACTCATTATGATCCGAGGAGCTGTGTTCCTCCATAATAGAAGATATTAACTTAGTTATAACATTGATGAACTATATATGTGTGTCAAACATTTGACAAATTTTGTCCGGAAATGTCCCTTTCAAAAAATATGAGATTGCTGCATTTTAATTGAAATTACATTAAAAAAACTTGTAATAGGTGACCAAGCTTGATGAGTACACATTTTGACACAAATTTCTATTCATGGAGGCGTGCTATAAACATCTCGGCATCAAAGAAATGTTTTAATACTTATTCAAAATTTCACAGCAGCAGCTAAGAAGGATTTCAAGTTTCTAAGTATTACTAAAAAAATGAGGACAAAGGCATCGTATAAAAAGGATAGGTTTGTCTCAGGCATCTGTGCATACTAGTAGAAATGCATATTCGCTGTGTTGTACCAATTAGGATAAAATATTCTAAAAAAATATCCTAAATGGGTCATTTACATACGTCCCACACAATTCTTATGTATTTACTTATCTAACACCTAAACATTCATATTTAAATACATAACATTCAAATATTTAACATCACATCAGAAATATCACCCTCGCTACCATTTGTAAAGTGAAATATGCCATTTTATGCATAGGTTTATGATACCAAGGTTTTTCAAATGTAAATATCAAACTTTAGGTGTTAGATATGTAAATACAGAAGAATTCTATGATATGCATGTAAATTTTTATAAAATCTATGAATAAAAAACATTATGCTTGAAGTCATTTATCATATTTTTTTTAGTTAGCCAATTCATTAATAATTGTTTAGATTCTTATCATATGTATGTTCGTAAGCTCTATTATGACTATACGCTCACAACAAGTAATGTTGGTTCCACCCAAAAGAAAGAGAGAGAGAGAGAGAGAGAGAGAGAGAGAGAGAGAGAGAGGTGATAGTTTCCTTTTTTTTGTTATGTTCCCTTGATTTCTAATTACATTTGTTTTCTGTTTTCAAAGAGCTTGTGAAATAGAAGATCATTGACCAAAGTGGTAGTTATATAATTGATACCGGAGTTAACCAAATCTATAATAAAACAACAAATATTACTTGAAACAAAAAAACAACTAAAACTAACACAGTTAAAAGGAGAAATACAATTACACGACACATGAAAACACCACTAAAAGGTATCCTAAGGGTGGGGCACATTGGCTAGGTGGGTTGGGATAGCTAGTAGTGGTGACGACAACAAAGGAATGATGGTGGCAACGAGGGGGAGGTGCAAAAATGCAGGGACAACAAGTGTGGAGGCTGTCCTGGGTGATGACAACGAGGAGTTGCGGTGGATAGCGGCGAGAGAATAGGAAGGAGGTGTTCCCTGGTTGTCCTGGGTCGGCAGCGACACAGCGGGAGGGCTACGATAACAAGAAGGAGGTGCGGTAAGGGGAAAATGGATACTGACGATCGCTCTGATAGAAATTTGAAATCTGAAAGTAATCAAAAGCCAACTCTTAGCTAGCAATCAACATCATTATATAATAGATGATAATAGATAGAACTAGAAAGTAATGGGAAAGGAAATGGGTGAAATAGGAAGACATAGAAAGGGAAGGGAGTAGAAATATGAAAGGAAGAGAAATAGGAATGGAATGGGGGCGGCAGATTTGGAAAGGGAGGACCCTCTCCCTTTGGGCGTCTGCAGTATTGTAACAGATATAGTACCATCTCTCGGTAAGCTTCCGCATCTATCTCTTGGGGTTGGAGGAGTTTCAAATTTATTTGTCGAAGCTTCGGGGTCCTCGTAGTACGAAGTCAGGTTTGCGACATTGAACGTAGTGGAAACATTGTAGTTTCTTGATAGGTCGATCTTGTAAGTGTTGTCATTTCACAACACATTTTGATAGAATAAATATGCATCTTTTTTTTTGGTATATCTTAAGCTAGAGCAACATATAGATGTAGGTTTTCACAATATAATTCTCGAGCCTTTAAGTCTGAAACCTGTTTCTTCCACTTCTTGTATTCAACAGATTATAACTAATAAAGAAGTATGTGAGGAATAATCAACTCTGAGATAAAATTTGTAGTAGGTTGTGTATTCTCACTAGCAACTACTTAGGAGAGACATCTTCTTCACTGATAGGACCTGGATCTCATTGAAGAATTTCCTTCCTCATCAAGCTCTTAAGACAAATTTCAAGGATGGGGTTCATTCCTCTTTTTTGTACATTTAATGATGGGTACCATACCGAATTGAATCTAACATTTGAATATCTCCATGTAATCTTCCCGACGTGGCACAAAAGGGCCCCATTTCTGACGTGTTAGACCTTCTTCAGTAGGGGCAACTCTAGAACGAGTCTATAAATCTAAATGGTTTGAATTTCTCTTATTTGGGTTGTCCTCTATCTAATAGCGGCTTTTTAAACTCGCGACCCTTTTGGACATCCAAGGTTAGTTGTGCTAATACTCCTCTCAACGCCTATACCCATTACATCACAGTCATTACTTTCTGGGACAACTATTGTTACCTCAGATGGAACCTCTGTTTTCGGGTCAATTGGAATCAATGACGTCTCTTCCTTGTTGGCTGAAAATTGAGATCCTCTCCGAAGTCTCCCTTTTTTTTTCGAATCATCATTTATTTCTTCAACTTCTCCCTGATCAGTGAAAGCGATTACTCTTCCAGTTGTGTAATCTGATTCATTATGCCCAAATCCGTAGCACCTAAAACACTTCTTGGCCGTGACGAATTTAGGGATGCGGATTGGTTCCACCTGTTCTCCACTCTAACCCAGCTTTCCCTTTGACGGTGTTAGCTTGGATGTTCTCCAGAGTGTAATCTGGTTGTAAGACCCTAAGGTTGAGCTCTGCCTGTAAGACGTGGTGTCTCCACTTTTGAAGCTAGAGTCTGAATATTCTGTTTATAGTAAGCTGATAGAAACTGTCACTGGATCTTCCTCTTCATTATCAGATTCTCCCATTCTCCATTTGTTGGCTCTTCTCTCGTTCTCCTCTAATACTGGATTCCAAAGTGTCATGAACGGTCTTGTGCATCACTAATGTTCTCCCTATGGAAGGGATTCATATCCTCGTTACTTGCTCTTTGATTCTCCAGATCCCGGTCGATGGTAATGAGCTCCTTGGGTTTCATTCTCAATATCTACAAGCCTCCGCTGAAGTTGACGGATCTTTCATTGTATCTCTTCCTAGGTAGGCTTGGGAATGTTTTTCTTTGGTGGCATGTTTAGGGTTTTGGAGTGGTAGATGAAAGAGGACGACAAAAATGATTTAAGGTTACTGATTTTCAAAATCAACAAGGGGAATTTAGGAGTAGGTCAAAGTTTTGGCTATGTTTTTGGAATAGGAAAGAAAAATTTTGGTGGGAGGTAAGGCAAGTATTAGGAAACCCTATGATAGGACTAGAGTCAGGCTAGCTCTGATACCAAATAATACTGGAGTTAACTCAATTCATAATAGGACAACGAATATTATTACTTGAAGCATATAAATGATTACAACCAACACACTTGAAAGGAGAAATACAATAACACGACACATGCAAACACCACTAAAGTGTATCCCAAGGGTGGTGGAGGTTGGCTAGGTCGATCGGGATCGCTGATGGGGGTGGCGACAACAAATGAATGATGGTGGCAACAAGTGGCAGGTGCAGAAATGCAGGGACAAGAAGTGTGGATGCTCTCCTGGGTGATAGCAGCGAGGAGTTGGGATAGATAGCCACTGGCTAACAAGAACGAGGTGTTCCTTGGCTGTCCTGGGTGGCAGCGGCATGGTGGGAGGGTTGGGACAGCAGGAAGGAGATGCAGTTTGGGCGGAAACAATGTTGGAAGAGAGGGGAAGGTGGCTGATAGGCTGAGGACTGCAGAAACAACAAACCTAGTGCTGTTGCGGGCGTCTGTAGAGAGGTACGACGGCAGGGAGCGATGTGGGAGGTTGCGAAAGGGAATATGAATAAGATAATCACCACCTTGGGAGAGAGATATAGTGGAAGCGTCACCAATTCCTCGGATACAACCCTCGAAGGGGAAAACAGATGCTAGCGATTGTCTTGATAGAGATCTTAAATCTGGAATCGATCAAAAGCTGACCTTAAGCAAGCAATCAACATCAATATATAATAGATGATAGTAAATAAAAATAAAATGTAATAAGAAAGAGAAGAGATGGAATAGGAAGGCATAGAGAGGGAAAAGAATAGAAACGAGAAATAAAGAGTAATAGGAATGAAGCGGGGGGTGGGGGGGCCTTGGGGCGACGTATTTGGAAAGGGAGGATCCTCTCCCTTTAGGTGTTCGTGGTATCGTAGCAATTATAGTGCCGCATTCCTGTAAGCTCCCGCATCGCTAACTGTAAAAACAGCTTTACTTCTCTTCCATTTGAAGGTGCATCATGTCAGAATACTAACTTTCTTCATCATATTCATTAACCTCATGATCTCTCTATAGGTCATGCAATAATGTCCCTTTAGTTGCAAATGGATATGATTTCCATTGAATGTTAGAATGGTTTCTTCACAATTAATTTTCCATGCTCTAATTGCTTTTATAATTTTATCAGAGAATAATCCTTGCTCTCCCGTAGTCTCTAGTGATGGTTTTACTGATGGAGTAAAAAATGTGGTAATAACCCATTTAAAATTGGTAGATTTACATACACACCACTCAGTTCAAATTTATTTACATATCTACCTAAACTTTAGTATTTACATACCACCTTATGTATGAGAAGATATATTTCACTTTTTAAAAGTTAAATGGTGGTATTTTTGATATGAAATGAAATATTTGGGCGGTGTAAATGTGAAAAGAAAAAAATAGGTGGCAACATGTAAATACATAAGAATTGAGTGGTATGTTATGTAAACGCCCCTTTCCACTAATGTCTTATCTATAGAGGCATGTTTCTCTAGATAATTGGTACCATGGACATTGTCCTTCGAGTGGAAGGAATGGCTTGTATTCATGAAGATATTCTGCTATTAGTCTACCACATTCGGTGAAGATATGATTTTTGAAAAAAACATAAAAGCTTGATCNGTTTAGGTTTTACATACCACCTTATGTATGAGAAGATATATTTCACTTTTTAAAAGTTAAATGGGGATATTTTTGATATGAAATGAAATATTTGATATGATATGAAATCAAATTTATTTACATAACATACCACTCAAAAATGTATTTACATGTTGCCACCTAAATGTGAGAAGAAAAAATTAGGTGGCAACATGTAAATACATAAGAATTGACACATTTAGGTGGCAACATGTAAATACATAAGAATTGAGTGGTATGTTATGTAAACGCCCCTTTCAACTAATGTCTTATCTATAGAGGCATGTTTCTCTAGATAATTTGTACCATGGACATTGTCCTTCGAGTGGAAGGAATGGCTTTTAGTCATGAAGATATTCTGCTATTAGTCTACCACATTCGGTGAAGATATGATTTTTGAAAAAACATAAAAGCTTGATCGAGTATCTAAATGGTTGTCCATGAATTTTTAAGGACTTCAATTTTTTAGGCNTTTTACATACCACTTTATGTATGAGAAGATATATTTCACTTTTTAAAAGTTAAATGCTGGTATTTTTGATATGAAATGAAATATTTGGGTGGTGTAAATGTGAAAAGAAAAAATTAGATGGCAACATGTAAATACATAAGAATTGAGTGGTATGTTATGTAAACGCCCCTTTCAACTAATGTCTTATCTATAGAGGCATGTTTCTCTAGATAATTTGTACCATGGACATTGTCCTTCGAGTGGAAGGAATGGCTTGTAGTCACGAAGATATTCTGCTATTAGTCTACCACATTCGGTGAAGATATGATTTTTGAAAAAAACATAAAAGCTTGATCGAGTATCTAAATGGTTGTCCATGAATTTTTAAGGACTTCAATTTTTTAGGCAATAATTAGAAAATGAAATACATTGGTTTTTCAAAAAACACATAGAGTTTTCATGCCACCCATTTAATCAACTAAGAGAGCTCCATATGGATATAAAAAAGTTGTATTCTGCATGACAAGTATTATGAAGCTAAAAGATACACAAGTATCAAGCTTTGATTGGGCCATTGTATGCGATATAATAAAGAGCAAGTAACATGATATTACCGTGTGATCATGGAATTTCTTCTTGAAAAGAAACATGATGTACATGGATAAAGACATAACAAAGGCTATCCGAAAGATAAAATAAATAATGTGATAAAACAAACAAACACAACACAATGAAGGAATTTATCAAATACAAGCTAAGTATGTGCACAAGCGAGGATGAGACCTAATAAAAAATTCAATACAATCATGTAGCAATGACCCATTCGTAGTCATCAGAAAAACTTTGTTAGCATTGTTATCCTTTAATATTTCATAGACCGCAGTTATAGCTTCATTGGAAATGTTCGTAATTTTGCAAAGTCTTGTTAAATATTCAATAGTTGTGTATGACGAGTGACGGTTGATGCTTTGTTGAAATAACTGCAAGTTTTTGTTCGCAGCCTCTAACAAGACTTTCATGTTATCTGTATTCGCTCTTCTTTTAATAGATTGTTTGTTGGGGTTGATGCTTTGTTGAAATAACTGTAAGTTTTTGTTCGCAGCCTCTAACAAGACTTTCATGTTATCTGTATTCGCTCTTCTTTTAATAGATTGTTTGTTGGGATTGACTCCTGCAGTTGATCGTTTGCTACCGTTCGATTGACTAGTAGCTTGTTGCTTGCTGACTTGTGCAACCAAACACCCCCTAATTGTGTTTTAAATGATTTTTAAAAGCCGCCTAATTTTTTCTTATCGAGACTATAGTCATGTTTTCTGCTTTTTGTTTTTACATTCAAAATTTTTTTTCTTTTCTTTCTGGTTTTTTAAATGGGGAAGCAAAAAAAAAACATACTTGAATGCGTTTTCGTTTGATGTGAAATTCAATTAAAAAATATATAACAAAAAGGAAAATCAACAGAAGTAAGAATAAAAAATATTTCTAACCAAGATTAGGGGACATCTTGAGCTTTGTGCACTAGCCTTTGCGTTTGATTGTTGTTCTCTGCTGTATTTTAAGTTGGTTTATTGCTTGCTTAATCTGAGTATCTGATGTTTTACTATAGCTTCTGTGTAATTTAATGGCTTGCATTCCTCTCTATTTTTTTGTTCGTTCATGGTATTTTAGTTCTTAGTGATGTATTTAAACATCGTAAACTACTTTCTATAATTCTTGTTATTNTTATCCTTTAATATTTCATAGACCGCAGTTATAGCTTCATTGGAAATGTTCGTAATTCTGCTAAGTTTTGTTAAATATTCAATAGTTGTGTATGACGAGTGACGGTTGATGCTTTGTTGAAATAACTGTAATTTTTTGTTCACTGCCCCTAACAAGACTTTCATGTTATCCGTATTTGCTCTTCCTGTAATAGATTGTTTGTTGGGATTGACTCCTGCGGTTGATCGTTTGCTACCGTTTGATTGACTAGAAGCTTGTTGCTTGCTGACTTGTGCAACCAAACATCCCCCTAATTGTGTTTTAAATGATTTTTAAAAGCGGCCTAATTTTTTCTTACCCAGACTATAGACATGTTTTCTGCTTTTTGTTTTTACATTCAAACTTTTTTTTTCTTTTCTTTCTGTTTTGTTCGATTAGGCCTAATTTTTTTTTTACATTCTGGGAAGTAAAAAAAAAAACATATTTGAATGCGTTTTCGTTTGATGTGAAATTCATTTAAACAATATATAACAAAAAGGAAAATCAACAGAAGTAAGAATAAAAAATATTTCTAACCAAGATTAGGGGACATCTTGAGCTTTGTGCACTAGCCTTTGCGTTTGATTGTTGTTCTCTGCTGTATTTTAAGTTGGTTTATTGCTTGCTTAATCTGAGTATCTGATGTTTTACTATAGCTTCTGTGTAATTTAATGGCTTGCATTTTCGTTCATGGTATTTTAGTTCTTAGTGATGTATTTAAACATCGTAAACTACTTTCTATAATTCTTGTTATTNTATAGGTTTATGATACCAAGGTGTTTCAAATGTAAATACCAAACTTTAGGTGTTAGATATGTAAATACAAAAGAATTCTATGATATGCATGTAAATTTTTATAAAATCTATGAATAAAAAACATTATGCTTGAAGTCATTGATCATATTTTTTTAGTTAGCCAATTCATTAATAATTGTTTAGATTCTTATTATATGTATGTTCGTAAGCTCTATTATGACTTTACGCTCACAACAAGTAATGTTGGTTCCACCCAAGAGAGAGAGAGAGGTGATAGTTTCCTTTTTTTTTTTGTTATGTTCCTTGATTTCTAATTACATTTGTTTTCTGTTTTCAAAGAGCTTGTGAAATAGAAGATCATTGACCAAAGTGGTAGTTATATAATTGATACCGGAGTTAACCAAATCTATAATAAAACAACAAAAATTACTTGAAACAAAAAAACGGCTAAAACTAACACAGTTAAAAGGAGAAATACAATAACACGACACATGAAAACACCACTAAAGGGTATCCTAAGGGTGGGGGAGATTGGCTAGGTGGATTGGGATAGCTAGTAGTGGTGACGACAACAAAGGAATGATGGTGGCAATGAGGGGGAGGTACAAAAATGTAGGGAAAACAAGTGTGGAGGCTGTTCTGGGTGATGGCAACGAGGAGTTGCGGTGGATAGCGGCGGGACAATAGGAAGGAGGTGTTCCCTGGTTGTCCTGGGTCGACAACGACACAACGGGAGGGCTAGGATAACAAGAAGGAGGTGCGGTAAGGGGAAAATGGATACTGATGATTGCTCTGATAGAAATTTGAAATCTGAAAGTAATCAAAAGCCAACTCTTAGCAAGCAATCAACATCAATATATCATAGATGATAATAGATAGAACTAGAAAGTAATGGGAAAGGAAATGGGTGAAATAGGAAGACATAGAAAGGGAAGGGATTAGAAATATGAAAGGAAGAGAAATAGGAATGGAATGGGGGCGACAGATTTGGAAAGGGAGGACCCTCTCCCTTTGGGCGTCTGTAGTATTGTAACAGATATAGTACCATCTCTCGGTAAGCTTCCGCTTCTATCTCTTGGGGTTGGGGGAGTTTCAAATTTATTTGTCGAAGCTTCGGGGTCCTCATAGTACGAAGTCAGGTTTGCGACATTGAACGTAGTGGAAACATTGTAGTTTCCTGACAGGTCGATCTTGTAGGTGTTTTCATTTCACAACACATTTTGATAGAATAAATATGCATTTTTTTTTTTTGGTATATCCTGAGCTAGAGTAACATATAGATGTAGGTTTTTACAGTATAATTCTCGAGCCCTTAAGTCTGAAACCTGTTTCTTCCACTTCTTGTATTCAGCAGATTATAACTAATAAAGAAGTATGCGAGGAATAATCAACTCTGAGATAAAATTTGTAGTAGGCTGTGCTATTCTCACTAGCAACTACTTAGGAGAGACATCTTCTTCACTGATAGAACCTGGATCTCATTGAAGAATTTCCTTCCTCATCAAGCTCTTAAGACAAATTTCAATGATGGGATTCATTCCTCTTTTTTGGACATTTAATGATGGGTACCATACCAAACTGAATCTAACATTTGAATATCTCCATGTAAGCTTCGCGACGTGGCACAAAAGGGCCCCATTTCTGACGTGTTAGACCTCCTTCAGTAGGGGCAACTCTAGAACGAGTCTACTAAATGGTTTGAATTTCTCTTATTTGTGTTGTCCTCTGTCTAATAGCGGCTTCTTAAACTAGCGACCCTTTTGGACATCCAAGGTTAGTTGTGCTAATACTCCTCTCAACGCCTATGCCCATTACATCACAGTCATTACCTTCTAGGACAACTATTGTTACCTCAGATGGAACCTCTGTCTTCGGGTCAACTGGAATCAATGACGTTTCTTCCTTATTGGTTGAAAATTGAGAATCCTCTCCGAAGTCTCCCTCTTTTTTTCGAATCATCGTTTATTTCTTCAACTTCTCCCTGATCAGTGAAAGCGATTACTCTCCCAGTTGTGCAATCTGATTCACTATGCCCAAACCGTAGCACCTAAAACACTTCTTGGTCGTGACGAATTTAGGGATGCGGATTGGTTCCACATGTTCTCCACTCTGGCCCAGCTTTCACTTTTACGGCGTTAGCTTGGATGTTCTCCAGAGTGTAATCTGGTTGTAAGACCCTAAGGTTGAGCTCTGCCTGTAAGACGTGGTGTCTCCACTTTTGAAGCTAGAGTCTGAATATTCTGTTTATAGTAAGCTGATAGAAACTGTCACTGGATCTTCCTCTTCATTATCAGATTCTCCCATTCTCCATTTGCTGGCTCTTCTCTCGTTCTTCTCTAATACTGGATTCCAAAGTGTCATGAATGGTCTTGTGCATCACTAATGTCCTCCCTATGGAAGGGATTCATATCCTCGTTACTTGCTCCTCTTTGATTCTCCAGATCCCGTCGATGGTAATGAGCATCTCTGCTTGGGTTTCATCCTCAATATCTACAAGCCTCCGCTGAAGTTGACGGATCTTCCATTGTATCTCTTCTTAGGTAGGCTCGGGCATGTTTTCTTTGGTGGCATGTTTAGAGTTTTGGAGTGGTAGGCGAAAGAGGACGACAGAAATGATTTAAGGTTACTGATTTTTGAAATCAACAAGGGGAAATTAGGAGTAGGTCAAAGTTTTGGCTATGTTTTTGGAATAGGAAAGAAAAATTTTGGTGGGAGGTAGGGCAGATATTAAGAAACCCTATGATAAGACTAGAGTCAGGCTAGCTCTGATACCAAATGATACTGGAGTTAACTCAATTCATAATAGGACAACGAATATTATTACTTGAAGCATATAAATGATTAGAACCAACACACTTGAAAGGAGAAATACAATAGCATGACACATGCAAACACCACTAAAGTGTATCCCAAGGGTGGAGGAGGTTGGCTAGGTCGATCGAGATTGTTGACGGGGGTGGCGACAACAAATGAATGATGGTGGCAACAAGGGGGAGGTGCAGAAATGCATGGACAACAAGTGTGGATGCTCTCCTAGGTGATAGCAGCGCGGAGTTGGGATAGATAGCCACTGGCTAACAAGAACGAGGTGTTCCTTGGCTGTCCTGGGTGGCAGTGGCATGGTCGGAGGGCTGGGACAGCAGGAATGAGATGCAGTTTGGGCGGAAGCAATGTTGGAAGAGAGGGGAAGGTGGCTGATAGGCTGAGGACTGCAAAAACAACAAACCTAGTGCTGTTGCGGGCGTCTGTAGAGAGGTACGACTGCAATAGGCGATGTGGGAGAATGCAGAAGGGAATATGAATAAGATAATCACCACCTCGGGAGAGAGATATAGTGGGAGCGTCACCAATTCTCGGATACAACCCTTGAAGGGGAAAGCAGATGCTAGCGATTGTCTTGATAGAGATCTTAAATCTAGAATCGATCAAACGCCAATCTTAAGCAAGCAATCAACATCAATATATAATAGATGATAGTAAATAAAAATAAAAGGTAATAAGAAAGAGAAGAGATGGAATAGGAAGGCATAGAGAGGGAAAAGAATAGAAACGAAATGAAGAGTA